>PVJS01028136.1:0-25726 GCA_004027185.1 Glis glis
AGAAGCCTGCTCTGTAGTACCGGGCCTCTCCCACGTGGCAGTAATTCAGCATATTAATGGCAAAGATGGCGCTGGCAAATTCCTCAGGGGGAGGTCCCGCAGGTAGTTCCGGAGGTAGCCTCAAGAGAGCTGTGATAGGTAGTTACCTCCTTCCGTACTCACAGACGACAGGTGTCTCTACCTATAATAGATCCCAGGATAGCGTGGTACCACCCCCTACTCATTGTGAACTTCCTGTACCGCCTCTACTATAAAAGAGAGATGTGCTCTCTAATAAACGAGTTCATGCAAGACATGGCTTCCGGTCCGGAGGAGGGGCCATCCGGTGCTCATCTCCCTGTCCAGTTCGTGCCACTCTTGGGCGGGACCCAAGAATTTATGAGTTCCTAAAAATTGTTTTGTATCCCATGCTCTATACACTGTTGTTGTGTGTTTGTTTATAGGTTTTTTTTCTTTTCCCTTTGGCAGATTTTCCTTTCTCCTTCCTTTCTTTTCTTTTTCTTATCTCCCTTTTTGGCAGTGATAGGAATTGAGCCTAAGAGCCTTGTAAAGGCTGTGCCAGTGCCTTGCCACTGGGCCACACCCCCAGGCCAGAAGAACCTCTCCCAGGCAGCCAGCAGTATCAGCCAGCCCTTACCCGCTCTTCCACTCCACTCTACCTCATTAACAAAGTAGGAAACCCAGCAGGCAGGGAAGAAGGCTTGAACCAGAGCTCTGAAGCAGCATTCCCATCTCTTATAAGCAAGCCTTGATCCAAGAAGAAAGAAAAACCCAGTAAGGGACTATCCAAAATCACAACATTCAGCTCCTCTCTAACAAGGAAATTTTACTCACTCTCTGTTAAACAATTCTTAAGGTTCACCCATTTTTTTCTTTCTTTTTCCTTTCCTTTCTTCTTGTATTATGCATGTGACTGTCTGTGTTTGGTTTTGTTTGTTGGATTCCAAGTGTACCTGTCTGCCCCTGCCTTGTATTTTTTGTTTCTTATCACTATATCTATATATTATATATTGTTTTCTATAATATTTCTTTATTTTAAGTATCTTTTTTATATTTTTTCTATCCTTTCTTAAACTCTTATTCTACTTGTTTCTGTTTTCTATTTTACCCTATTCTTGCACCACTCACTCTATCCCCTTCCTCTCTATTCACCCTTCACCACTATTTATGTCACAGTTTGCCCTTTTATATACCAGCTGACTCCTCTAAATCCTTACTGCTGAGGCTGGAACCAACAGGATAGACTTCTGGACACTAAGGACAGGCCAATCCCATCTGAGGGGCAGAGCTGCCCAGCAACCAACACAGTTTAGAAACATAGAGAATACAAAGTGCACTGGCCCACACCTCAGAGACTGCTCCCTATTAGGAAGGAAAAAGGCAAGTCCCAGTCTTTAACACCAGAGATCCATCAACACCACCATTACGGCAGGCACACAGAGTCCTGGAGTAGCTGCAACCCAGTGCTGGTGGTCCATGGGCAGAACAAAAGAACTGTAGAGACAGTACTATAGGGTGATAAATACTTGATGGAAAGCTGTGACTATCCATATGGTTGAGATTATTCACTTTTAAGACATACCTTGAGGTAAATATTTATATCCAGAACAGGATATCATAAAGGGAGAATGATTAGACATAGGAATTCCACGGAAAGAGAGAAAGAGAACTGGAAAATGCAAAAATGATACAAGAAACCTGAAAACATGAGAAAGAATAGTAAGGAAAAAAATGATTCCCCACAACCCCACAACAACAGAACTCAACAACTCAGAGTTGCAGAGAATGCCAGAAGGCTAATTCAGAACTTAAATAGTTGAAATGATTCGATATTTTAGAAACAAGTTCAGAGCAAGTCTGAAAAATATGAAAGACCATATTAACAACAACAAAAAAAGATACCCTGAGCAGGAATCAAAAAGAAGCTCTGAAAGAAGTGAAAGATGCAATAAATGAAATAAAAACTTCAATACAAACCATCAATAGTAGACTAGACCACATGGAATACAGTCTTACTCCTAGAAGACGAACACTCCAAAAATGAATGCATAGTCTATAATATAGAAAAATCAATTAAACAGCATGAACTGGACATCCAAGAGATTTAGGATAACTTTGAAAAAGCAAACCTAAGAATAATAGGCATAGAAGAGTGTCTAGAAGCCAAAGCCAAAGGAATAAAAACATATCTTCAGAGAAATAATATCAGACAATTCCCCAAACATAGAAAACAAGATTGATACACAGCTACAGGAAACATATAGAACCACAATTAGATCAGAGAAAAGGTTCACCATGCCACATAATAATCAAATTGACTAATGTAGAGGCCAAGGAGAGAATTTTAAATGCAACGAGAGTAAAAGGCCAAGTGACATTCAGAGGTAAAAACAGAAAGAATCACTCCAGACTTCTCAAACCAAGTCATGAAAGCCAGGAGGGCCTGGACTGATATATTCTAAACCATGAAAGAAAATAACTTTCAGTCAAGATTATTCTACCCAGCCAAGATATCTTTCAAATGTAATGGAGAGACAAAAATCTTCCATAACAAACAGAAGCTGAAAGAATTTATGTCTTCCAAACCAGCACTAAAGAAAATACTCAAAGAAATAAATGACAAAGAAGGAATAAAAAATAAATGCCAGAATCAAGGAAAGGATGATTTCCATCAAATTAACAACTAAGCAAAAAAGAACAAATGCTACCTCAAACAGAACATAAAACTCAAAAGTATAGAAATTAAAAATCATCTCTCAATAGTTATACTGGATATCAATGGCCTCAATTCCCCAATTAAAATACATAAAGTGGAAAAGTAGATTAAAGGTCAGAATTCACCTATATGCTGTCTGCAAGAAACACATCTTACAGGTAAAGATCAATAAAGAGCCTACCATCAAAGAAAAGCCAAGGTACAGATGGTTTCCCAGCCAAATTTTATAAACCTTTATAGAATATCTAATCACAATACTTCTCAAACTATTCCATGAAATAGAAAGAGACGGGATTCTCCCAAACACATTCTATAAAGCCAGCATCACATTAATATCAAAACAAAGTAAAGGAAGCTCAAAACAAAATTACTGGGCAATATCATTAATGAACTTAAATACAAAACTTCTCAACAAAGTACTAGCAACATGCATTCAAAACCACATCAAGAAAATTATACACCACTACCAAGTTGGGTTCATTCTAGGTATGCAAGACTGGTTCAACATATGAAAAACAATCCATGTAATTCATCACATAAACAGAACTAAGGACAAAAATCACATGATCATTTCAATAGATGCTGAAAAAGCATTTGACAAAATCCAACACATGTTCATGCTAAAAACGCTGCAGAGAATCGGAAAAGGAGGAACTTACATCAACAACATAAAGGCAATATACAATAAAATCACAGCCAACAAATATTGAATGGAGGAAAACTACAAGAAGTCACTTTAAAATTAGGAACAAGACAAGGATGTCCACTATCACCACTCCTTTTCAGTATAGTACTTGAGACTCTAGCCAAAGCAATAGGCAAGAAAAGGAAATCAAAGGAATACAAATAGGAGAAGAACTGAAATTATCTCTATTTGCAGATGACATGATCCTGTATTTCAAAGACCAAATAAACTCAATCAAAAGACTTTTAGAACTGATTAACAAATTCAGCACAGTGTCTGGATACAAAATCAATCTAATAAAATCAGAAGCTTTTCTGTATGCCAACCATGAATCCACTGAAAAGTAATCTGAAAGACAATTTCATTTACAATAACCTCAAAAACAATGAAACACTTAGGAAAAATCTAAGCAAGGGGGTAAAAGACCTTTACAATGAGAATTATAAAACATAAAAGAAAGATAATGATGATCATTGAAAATGGAAAGATCTCCCATGCTCTTGGATAGACAGAATAAATATCATCAAAATGGCCATCCTACAAATATTGATCTACAGATTCAATGTAATCCCTATAAAATGCCATGGTCATTCTTCACAGGTCTAGAAAAATCAGTCCTTAAATTCATATGAAACAACAAAAGACCCAGAATAACCAAAATAGTTCTCAGCAATAAGAACCATGCAGGAGACATTACAATACCTAACTTCAAACTATACTACAGATCCATAGTAATAAAAATAGCATGGTATTGGCACAAAAGCAGACACACAGACCAATGGAGCAGAATAGAACACTCAGAAACAAATCACACACTTATAGCTAATTTATCTTTGACAAAGGGGCCAAAAACATATACTAGACAAAAGACAGCCTTTTCAGCAAATGGTGTTGGCAAAACTGGTTATCCATATGTAGAAAAAATGGAAATAAATCCCACTTTCTCACCCTCACAAGAGTCAATTCAAGATGGATCAAAGACCTCGAAATTAGACCAGAGACTCTGCAGTTACTAGAAGTCATAGGACCAATACTCCAACAAATAGGCATCCATAAAAACTTCCCTAATAAGATGCCAAAGGCACAAGAAATTAAAACAAGGATTAATAAATTGGATGACATTAAACTGAAGAGCTTCTGTGTAGCAAAGGAAACTCAAGAACCTCAAAAGAGACCTGACAGAATGGGAGAAGATCTTTGGCAGCTACTCCTCTGATAGAGACTAATATCTAGAATATAAAAAGAACTCAAGAAATTCACTGACAAAAAATCAAATAACTCAATTGAAAAATGGACAAGTGAACTAAATAGAGACTTCACAAAAGAAGAAATACAAATGGCCAATAAATATATGGAAAAGTGTTCAACATCATTAGCAATCAGTTAGTTGCAAATCAAAACTACCCTGAGATTTGACCTAACCCTAATTAGAATGGCAATCATTAAAAACACAAACCATAATAAATGCTGGTGACAATGTGGAGAGGTAGGAACTCTCATACATTTTTGGTGGGATTGCAAATTAGTGCAACCACTTTGGAAAACAGTGTGGAGGAAACTCAGAAGAATGGAAATGAACCTCCAATATGACCCAACAATACCAATATACACATAATGGAATTTTACTCAGCAATAAAGAAGAACAAAATTATGTCATTTGCAGGGAAATAGATGGAACTGGAAAATAGTATGCTGAGTGAGATCAGTCAGTCACAAGAAGTGAAAGGTGGGATGTTTACCCTCATATGCAGAAGCTAGGGAGAAACTGGGACACAGGAGAGACTCCATACAAAGGAGGAGAAAACTTAGTGAACTGAAGGAGGGGACCTAACTGAGGGAGATGGGAGGGAGGAAGAGGACATGAAGAAGGAAACACTTCAATGGACATGACGTACATGCATTGGTTGATGAGAGGAACCATTTTGACCTCAAACAATTACTAAGGGAAACAGTAATTTTAAAAGGCACTTAAACGTTTTAAAAAATGTTAATCCAAATTCAGGATTTTTCTCTCCAGTGAACTTTAATGTTAAATTTGTAAATAACAATTACATGAACAACATGTATTTTTCTTTATATGTCATTGTGCACTTGAATTTGGAATAAACACATCTGTGTATGGTACAGTAAAAAAAAGATAAATAAAAATAAATTTAAAAATTGTATCTAAGGTTGAAGAAAATTCTATCTCAAAAATTTCCAGTGTACAGTTTTCTTAAAAGTATTTTTGAATAAGTATCATATAAGAGGTATTTGCTATTTTTATTTAATGTCCAAAATATGAATGACATAGGGAAAGAACTCTAGGGTAAATTGAGGATTTTTCTTAACACCTCAAATACCATATGTTTAGTCATTTAGCTTAAATTCTATTTAACTCACACCAAAGCAAGACATATATTGAAGGAGCTCTATTAGAATGTTAAACAAAAAGTAGTAACCTCCAAGAAATTTGCATCTCTTTATAATTTCTGGCCTACCTATATAAATACCAATTATTTATAAAATTTTTTCTCTACAAAATTCTTTCTCCCTATTGGAAGTAGTCTCACATCTGTGCCAGATACTAAGTTTTCATAACATACAAGTGAATTAACATTAATCAAGAAAAGACAAATTATCTGCTCTTATCACATAATTATTAGCCTATAGATCTCTTACTTAAATATTTTATAATACATAATTTAAATATCATTTAAAGGTTTAATGGAAATACTTTGTCACATCTATATATGCTATTTTATCATTTATATTTACTTACAAGTGTTGAAAACTTTATTTTTCTATTTTTCCAATTTTCAGTATTTTATAGCTCTAGGTAGTAATATTACTACAAAATCTGGTCACTAGTGATTGCTTGTACTGACAAAGTCATAACACCTATGAATTTTACATTGGATTATGTAAAATTTTCTCAAAACAGTAAACCTTCACCCACAAGCCCCACCCCCACCAGAAATAAAGAAGACAGAAAAGGGAAATGAACCTAAGCTTAGAATAAGTCATATATGAAGATACAGAAGGAAGACAAGGATAATCAAGTTTGCCTACCAGAGTTCTAAAATTACTTGATTCAAGGCTCTGTCACATTTCCAACACAAACAGTACAATTTGTGCTGCTGGACGCTGAAACATGAGCTGTCAACAAACCTAAAATAGATTGTGAAACTCTGAAGTATATTAAACCATATGACAGAAACCACTTACTTCTAGACAAAAGGTGAAGAAGGGGAGGGGTTCTATAGGAAATTTAGGAAAAAAATATTAAAGCAACTTACCACAATGATTCCTTTAAATAAGCAAACTCCCAAACCCACAAGATCAGAGTTTTTCATTCATCAATCTCAGAGTTTTTCTTTTCCTTTTTTCCAGTTGGAAATAATTGCTAGATTTAAGATTTTGTAGATTTTATATAAACTCTTCCTTTCAATATATGCTCCTCCCGCTCTGCTCCAATCCTCGAAATCTTAGGTGTACACTCAGTCTAACAATCTGAGCTCCACAATGACCCCAGACTGGCCACTGTCATCCTTGTTTCCTGGCAAACCAGTTTTCCCTCCTCTGCTAAATTTGCTGCCAGATACTTCTGATTACACTATATCTCTTCAGTTGTTTGCTTTCTATTTGTACAGAATCCTCCCCCATGCTCAACTAATCTTTTTCTCTCAAAATAATTTATATTAATATACAGGAAAAAACCCTTTGCTAAAATAACCTTGAAGAATTAATTTGCATATGACTGGGTCAAATTAGCTAAATAAAACAGGTATAACTAGACTGTAAACAAAAATCACTAAATCAAAAATCTAATTTTAGGTCAAAGTTTTGCCATCTACTATCATAGGTTTTGACACAACATTAAAGTCTCTAGATATCATTTAGGTCCTTACTTAGAAAATGAGTCTGATAGTATTCATTTTTCTGAACTGGGGATTGAACCCAGGGGCATTCTACTTCTGAGCTATACCCCAAGTCCTTCTACTTTTGGTTTGGAAACAGGGTCTCTCTATGCTGCTGAGAGTCTTGCTATGTTCTGAGGCTGGCCTTGAACCTGTGATCCTCCTGTCTCAGCCTCCCAAGCACTGGGATTACACCTGAGGATGATAGTATTTTTAATAAATATAATAAAAAATATTACTAATATTAAATATGTGTATTGAGTGTTGGTTCCTAAAATGTCCAACTTTTATCACTTTGGTTAAACACACAAACAACATGCCCTAAAAGACATAATTATGATTATCCCTATTTTTAAAATGAGGAAACAGAGTCAATGTAAAAATAGGTAATAAGATTTGTCCATAGTCAAACTGTAGAAAATGTTGGGACTAAAAATCAAAGCCAAAGCCGGGTGTGGTGGCGCACACTTGTAATCCCAGTACTTGGGAGGCCAAGATGGGAGGAACCGGGTTCGCGGCCAGCCTCAGCTACTTAGTGAGGCCCTCCGCAACTTAGTGAGACCCTGTTGCAAAATAAAGAATAAAAAAATAGGTCTGGGGGTATAGCTCAGAGGTAGAATGCCCCTGGGTTCAATCCCCAGTACCAATAAATAAATAAATAAATAAATATGAAAATAAAAATAAAGCCAAACAGTTCAACTCCACAGTGAGCTATTACGTATATTCTACCTTGTTGGGTTATTATGAAAATCAAATAAAATACTGTTGGTGAAAATATTTTGGAATACAGAAAGTTTTATTTAGCTAATAATATGTTTTGAAGACTGAAAAGTAATAAGTGTTATTATCATATTTGCTGCTTTTCAAATGTTCACTCCAAATGAAATTACATTTTTTATGTTACAGTTTTTATTCTGATCTCACACTCAGAACGCATTGTTCACAGATATTTGGCGTCCTTCCCTGCAGGTAAAATATACAACACATTCCATTTGAATTTGGAAGTGTCCATGTGCTTTGCTTTGGCAATGAATTACCAGAAAAAAAAAAATAAGGTTTTGCTTAGGGGTCTCCTAAGTTAAAGTATGTGTCAAGTGAGGTTTTTATTGCTATTGCAAAAAGACTTATAAGAATTCCTTTGATGATTTGAGATGAACATGAAAAATAAAGTTGGTTATTTTAAGCTACTGAAAATTTTAAGTTTTTTGTTACCGCAGCATCGTCGAAGGCCGAGGCCTGTCAGAACACACATTGAGATTACCATCTTGGACCAGCTGAGTTTGAGTAAGGTATTTGGCTGGGTGGGATTCATGTGCAAGCGGACACATTCCAAAGGACCTGGTGTAATCTTCAAGGTGCAGTCTTTGACATTGTCGCCACCCAGTAATGGTTAATCCCTCCTTCCCCTCACTCACCTTCTTTACTGTAACCCATGATAATTGTTGATTTCTGTGTTTGATTAATCTTTATTATGTTTTGTCTAAAATGTCTATAAAAGTAAGGTGCTGGCTACAGATGGATGGGAGAATTTGTCATCTCTATTTCCTCCCCAACCCCCCAATTATTAAATGTAATTATTTTGCAAATTACTATATCAGACTTCATGTTGTTTCGTGCAAGAAGACTATTGTTCAGGAAGCTGCCTGGTGCTACATGGAAAGTCAAGGGAAAAATAGGTCATAAGATTAAAAAAATGTTACCAATGAAAGAAACTATTGAAATAAATTAATTCAGTGGTTTCCAGATGTTTTCTAAGTAATCAATGAAATTTCAAAAAAATATATAAAAAGATGTTTTAGTATTAAAAATTATAATTTATTTTGGTCATATAGAACCACTTATCTAAATCTTATTTTGTTGATATGGAAAATAAGATCTAAGAATGAAACAAGTGGTATATACTATATAACACATAATTATTTAAAAATAAAAATTTTTGTTGGATAAATAGTTAAAAAATTGATGCTGGCACACCTTTGGCGCCACCCTAGTTATTACCAACATCATAATAACTTACATTTGCACTAGAAAAATCATTCAAAAAACAAGTGATAGACTGGAAAAATATATTTGCAATATATGGTAAAAATAGTAAGAATACATGTATTCCAAGTACTTAATAAGAAGAAAACAATTTAAAAATAAAAATGGACAGAATAAGCAATAGGCAAATCTCAAGAGGAAACCCTAGTGGCCAAAAAGTGCAAAAGGTGCTCAGATTTGTTAGTAATTTGGGAACTGCAAATTAAAATAAAAAACACTTTTCATCCATTAGGAAGACAAAAAATTAAATGCTTCATAACTCAATGTTTGGTTAGAGTATGGTAAAAGTTACTATGGTATACTATACTAGGAAAGGGGGCTGCAAATGGTACTCTGAATTATTATATGATCTTAAAGTTGGAGTGGTTCCATCAGAAGTCAGGTAAATGGGAAAAGATCCTGCATGTGCAGGCATTTACACATTGCAAATAAGGAGACTGAATGGCCAGGAAGTAAACTGATGGTGCAGAGAAAGGCAGAGCTTCTTGTATGCTAGCATAGCAAAGCCCTGGGAGAGAAAGTTGTGGAAGATTTAATAAACTGAAATATGATAAACCCTTACAACCCCAATTTTAATCTGGTGCTGGTGGCCCAGCACCAATGTCAGCCCCACCTCCAGGATCAGCAAATCCTTCTTTCCTAGAATCCTCAGCCCTGCCTCAAGTCTCCATGGGCCCTTCTCTCTAGCAGGGGGGCTGCTGGCAGAGGAAGGCGTGGGGGTGGAAGAGGGTCTCCTGCCATTGGCACTGCCAGATTGTGACTCGAGAAGTAGAATGTTTTTACCCCTTAAGAACCAGCAGGCATCCCATTTGGCAGTGGGGACTCATCTCTGGGGCAAGGCAAATCCTGCCATGGCATAAATGCACAGGTGCAACCAGAAGAACACTACTTTACAGTCCTGTCTCAACCTCTGACTTGAAGAATTTGAAAAATTCAAATCTAACTTATCTGGAAGACATACAAAAAATGACTGAGTTGTTCACAACCATCTTTGCCACTCACCACCCAATCTGGGCTGACAGACAAACTCTGTTCAACATATTAATCATGGCTGAGAAGGCTGACTAGTAATATGTGAGGCAAAAGAGGAGGGCTCAGGTGCTGTATATTGAAAAACCCAATCAGACCCCCACACCACTAGAAGCCATTCCAATAGCTAAGCCTGCTTGAGACCCAAATTTAGAGGTAGGCAACACTATGATTAGTCATTATTGGAGGTGTATTTTGGCCAGACTCCAGAGGGGGGTGCCCAAACCGAAAAACTTCAAGAGTGATGGGCATGGTGGCTCATACCTGTAATTCCAGGACTTGGTAGATTGAGACAGAAGGATTGCACTTTCAAGGCCAGCCTCAGCAACTTAGCAAGACCCTGTTTTAAAATTAAAAAATAAAAAGTGCTGGAGTATAGCTGGGAGGTTGAATGATTGCTTAATTGATTTTGGTACTGAGGATTCCAAAATCAATTGAGCAATCATTCAATCAAGCAAGCAAGCAATATTCAGGGGTTACAACAAAGATCAGTGTGGGCCCCTCTGAATTTTTAGAGGAAATCTACCTGGCACATACTGGTGCAGACCCAGAAGTCCCTGAAAACTCTGTATGGTTAATATGACCCCAGATACTAGGAGGAAGCTTCAGTGGGTTGAGAGGATAATGCTTCCCAGCTAGTGCACATTGCTTTTAGGGAGGAGCTTTTAGGGAGGAGCAGAAACTAAAGCTAATTTGTGTTTTCTTGACAGTCCCTGCAAAAGGATCCTCAATGAAGCCTAATTAAAGGATGAAAGATAACACAACCCCCTTCCCCACCATTAAAAGAAAATCAGAATTTCTACTGTATGGAGGAAGACAATGGAAAAAGAATGATCTAAAAAAAAAGTTTCCTAGGACCAGGTCACTCCATTGAAAAACAAATGATCTTTGAAATTCAAGATTCATAAGACAAGTGACTGGGCCCAGAGCTCCAGGCCTTACTGGAGACTTCCATACCAATAGTCACACAAAAGCCCCATATACAATTGACAGTGGGGTTGCTATTGATGGATTTCTTATTCAACTATTCAATAAAATAGGTATTCTACTTTAGATTCTAAGTTAACCTCCTTAAGCAATAACACCCTGGCAGTGGTAGGAATGACACATCAAATTCAGGAACATCTATTTTTCCAATCCTTGAATGCAAACTGGGAGAACAAAAATTAAGGCACAGTTTTTTTTTTAACATGCCAGATTATCTGATCCCTTTCTTAGGACAATATTTGTTTTATAAATGCTCAAATAACCTTTTCACCTAAAAAGCAATGGTTTCATTTGCAACTAACACTGGTAAACATGCCCCAGTTCCTTTTTTGTTTGTCAACCAAGGAAAGAAAAGTAAGCCCATTTCACCTTCATGAAAGCAAGTACGCCCTATGGACCAATGAGATCCTAAGTATGGTGGTCAACGCCAACCCAGTCAAGATCTTAAAGACAGAGTAGCCTTTCCCAAGAAAAAATAATATTCCCCTTACAAAAGAGGCATTGACAGGACCCAACAAATTTTTAAAACATGGATTTGTTCAGCCTTGCCAGCCCCTACAATGCTCTAATATTGACTGTTATGAAACTTCACACTGATGAGAACAAATTTGTTCAAGACTTCAGAGCTATACATGATACTGTCCAGGTTATTCACCCTACAGTACCAAATCCTTACATCTTCCTGACTGCAGTGCCAAGTAATTATGAATAGTTTGCAGTTCTGGAGGGGTAGCTACAGGCTGACTACTAAGAGGATGGGGATCCAACTAGATGAGCCAAATGTCTACCTTAAAACCAAGTCCCCCTTAAATCCAGCAACTCTTTTGCCAGCAGATGATAATGGGGCCAATACAACATTATTGCCTAGAGATCTTAGAGACTGTTTAGCAGGTTGGATTTATATGATTAGCTTATTGCAGAGCTAGACTGGGACTCTTCACTGATAGGAGCAGTTTCATGGACAATGGCCAGTAGATAACTGGATACACAGCGATCACAAAACAACAGAGATTGGAAGCTAAGGCTTTGCTGCCTGGAACATCAGCCCAAAAACACTGAGATAATTGTTCTAACAATAGCTTTCATTTTGTCCAAAAAAAAGAAGGTAAACATTTACATTGACTCAAAATGATAATACATATTTATGCAGCTATCTGGAATGAGAGGGGTTTTCTCACACTGAAAACAAGAACATTAAACATGCCTTTGAGATATTGGCTTTGATATAGGCTGTGACCAAACCAAAGCAGGTGGCAATCATTCACTATCTTGGCTACCAGAAGACTGACACTTATATAACCAAGGAAAATCAGGCTGTCAATAGGGCAGCAAAAACAACTACAAAGGGCAATTTTTTTTCAGAGCCCTAATGCCTCGGCTTGAATTAGACTGACACAAACCTCTCTATACTATCAGTTCTCTTTCAGGAACTGATCCCAAAATATGGGCACCCTTTCTCAATGCAGAGTGACAACGGACTATCTTTTATTGCAGAAGTGACCTAACAAGTGGGCAAGGCACTGGACATCCAATGGAAATTACCTGCATCTTGGAGAACCCAATCTACAGGAAAAGTGGGAAGGGTGGATTGGACCTTAAAGAAAATCGTGGCTAAATTATGCCAAGAATCTCATCTGCAGTGAGATATGCTGTTGCCAACTGCCCCACTCTGGATACGGATGGCTCCCAGAAGTTAACTTCAACTAACCCCTCTGAAATAGTGTATGTGAGACCTTTCCTAGTACCCAGGGGAGAAGAGAAAATCTGGCTATAGCAGAAGAAACTAGATTAAAACAGTTTGTACTACAAAACAGTCAAATATTAACTGCTGTGCATGAGTATGCTTCTTCTAGTCCCCACCAAGGCTGGAATATCCCTTCTGATCCAGAGTCCAGATTCACCTCAGGAGGTAGAAGGAATAAGGTCCTAAACAGAAACTGGGAGAAAAGTGGAAAGAACACTGGAAAGAACACTACATGCTTCCCATCATGCACATATCTGTGAAAGTAGAGTAAAACCCTGGGTCCATCACACTAGAGTGAAAAAAAGTGCCCTAAAGATGTGCTGGAAGCTGTCTCACCTGCATGGATAATTCAAACCATAGGGGATCTAAATTGTTTAAAAGGACAAAATGAGAGATCTTACTCTTTTACTAACTTTGTTCTTGGAGGGGTTTGTTTGTTTTGTGTTTCCTATTCACTCCTGAGTCTGGAAAGACAAGTTCAGTTAGAATGGCATAAACCTTGGCTTCTTCACGCCATGAAGTCTGTTGCTGATGTGCCTTCTAGAAGCTCGATCCACTATGGACCCTCTGTGCAGCTGTAACCACCCTAGTTATCACTGCCCTTAAATATGCCTTGAGGTTTACTCCCTTGTTACATTTCTTCCACTTGTAAAGTCATGACCAAAGCCTTAGAAGCCAAGAAGGAAAAATGACAACAGGCAAAAATAGTCCATTCTAAGAACCCCGTTTGTCACCATTTTCAGCAGGAAACAGCTTGGAGATGTCATTTCCCACTTTCCCATAGAAACGTAACGTAGATATTGATAGTGCAGAAAATGTAATGGAGGTCCATTTCATGCTTTGTGTATAAACCTTGTTGCTCAGACAGCAAGTGGCTTATTTTAAAACTAAATTTTTCTCTTCTTTTCTCATTTCTTCTCTTCTTTTCTTCTTTCCTTTCCTTTCTTTGATTCCTTTCTTTATTCTCCCTCAGCTCCTCCTTAGCTTCCCTAAAGCAGGAGAAACAAGATTAACTTTCTTATTGTGTCCTTCAGTTCACTGTAGCAATGAAGAACTGATACCCGTGGTCTGAGGAATGCTACTTTGAGGATACCATTTAGATATGAATTATATCTCCTGAAAAACACACTTGGAGTTTAGTCCTTAAATTTCCTCTTTAAAAGTCTTTTTTTCCCTCCTTACGGTAAATGAGAAGCAGTAATTTCTGAATAGTAGTTCGCTATATACCCCATTTGCTAACAAATCAATGAAGTATCTTTTTCCTTTTTCTCAAAACTTTGCCCACAATTATTTGAATCAGCACTGGGGACAACGACCTAGCTTTAGGTATCAATTAGACTTGGTTCCTTACATTTCTCCCTTGCACCATGAAAAGAACATGCCTTGACTAGCCCTTGAGTAAAGAAAAGTAGATGTAGATGTAGCCTAACTCTAACCCACAGTTTATATTGCAGTTTACCTGCAATATAAAGAAGAGCTGCCCCAAATAAGCGGTAGAATTGGGAAAACGAATAACAAACATTTGCTGGGTGTGGTTGCACATTCCCGTAACTCCAGTAATTGGGAAGCTGAGACAGGAGGATTACAAGTTTGAGGCTAATACATGGTACCTTAGTGAGACCCTGCTTCAAAATAAAAAATAAAAAGGGCTGGGGGTGTAGATCTATGGTTTAATGGTAAAACATCTCTTAGTTCCATCTCCAAAAAAGAGAGAAAGAGAAATACTTGTTGCTCTTAATTTTTAATGTTTTTTAAAAGAGTAAGGAAATATCTACATGTCATAAGTTATCATTTCATAGTACCTTTAAAAATTTTAACAATGATAACTCTCAAAAACATTTCCCACATAAGATATAAAAATAGAAAGTATTTTAAAATCACATTTTAAAATCTTTCTTCCTGCATTTAAATTGAAAAGCAACCATATCATGACCGTATAAATGCTTGAAAGGTGGCTTTGACAGGAAGGAGCAGGTGGGGCAGGTTATTCAACTCCCTAATCAGACTTCACTGCAACTTCAGAGAAATATTCTTGCTAGTTTTTTATATTAGTATTCTACATAATATTTCAACCACTAAAGAATCAAGAGGTTTTTCACTATGTGAAAAATGAGTTTGTAGAGCCGGGCATTGTGCCATAAATCCCAGTACTTAGGAGGCTGAGACAGGAGGATCACAGGTTCACGGCCAGCCTCAGCTACTTAGTGAGGCCCTCCACAACTTAGTGAGACCCTGTTTCAAAATAAACAATAAAACATAGGGCTGGGGGTGTAGCTTGGAGGTAGAATGCCTCTGGGTTCTATCCCCAGTACTGCAAAAAAAAAAAAAGAGTTTGTAACCTACTGCATTATACAGTCTTCTTACCTAGAAAATTAAATTTTTTTTCACTCCTAAAAGTGAAATATATGTATGTATTATAATTAAATCCAAAGAAAACTAGCTTCAAACAATAAATAAGAAATTATGTAAATTACACATCATAGAGAAAATACCTTTTTTCTCCACAGAGCACATAAGCATGATTATTTTTCCTATCACCCCTTTAACCATGTCTTTATCAGAATATGTCCTATAATAAAAAATATAAATGTAAAAGATGTGTTTTGCTGGGAAGGGTATCACTATTCAGGGTGAATAAGAAACATTGTATTATTTGCAAACATATGGATCTACACCTGTGGAATGTATATATTATTACTAAATAGAAAGCAAAAAATATTTTCATATTTGCAGCTGATATGAACATGTAAGTTATTATAAAACTTTAACATTTAAAGCATTCTCTTTAAGCTTAATTGGAAAATAACATAGTAGACAGTGATTCACACTTTGTGGTTGGAAGAAGATCAAGAGTCTCCTTAACATATCTTCTCCATCATGAGGACAATTCCAATGGATTAAGACATTATCCCCAATAGATTTTTATTATAATTGTTAAATTTTAAGCCAGTTAATAAAGAGAATCTATATTAAGCCATTAGTATCTGCTAAAACTTTGAGATGGTGAGGAAAAATGAAAATGATTTTGCTTAGAAACTCATTTTCTCTTCTCTTTTGTTAACAAGAAGCTGACTCGACAGATCTAAGCATGCTCAATGGAAGACAATGTAATACCAGAGGTTAGATTCCAGAAGTCACCTTTTCTAAAAATATCACTAATTCACTATAACCTTCTCATATTTATATTGTGTGATGAGGGTAGAGATACTGGTGTCCTGTCTATTGCACTTTCTGTCAGATGTGCCCAGAACATTGTGGAATAATTAAAACTCTGTAGTATTACATAAGTTTGTAACATTCCTCCAGTAAGCGCAATATCATATTTACTATAAGAAAGTCACTACTTCCATGGAATAATAGGATTGCTATTTTTCAGGTTTATCAATAAAACAATTAAATTTTAAAAATAAATAAAAGGAGCTGGGTGTGGTGGTACTTGTCTGGATTCCTAGTACTTGGGAAGCTGGGACAGGAGGATTGCAGGTTCAAGACCAGCCTCAGCAACTCAGCAAGACCCTCAGCAACTTAGTCCCTGTGTTAAAATAAAAAGAGCTGGGGTGTGGCTCGATGGTAGAATGCCCCTGGGTTCAATCCCTAGTACTAATAAATAGATAAATAAATGGAGCAAGAAAAGTTTAATAGGATTGGGAAGAGTAAAATTATTAAAATTTGGAGGTATCATGTCAGTTCTCCATATCCAAATGTTGCAAACATTGGGAGGGTCCAAAAGCAAGAGTAAGAAGACCAAAGATACTCATGGGACATGAGATAGGCATTCTAAAGCCATTCAATATTATAGAGAGCATTGAATTTCTATCAAAATGTCATTAATAAGTAAAAGTGAAAAATAAAGAAACTAACTAGATATGATTTTTCCTGTATCTTTTCTTCTTTGTCTTCTCCTCTTTAAAAATATTGATTTCAATAAAAAATACTTATCACCCTTATAATACACCAAAAAGCAGGAAGACGATTTTTTTCCTACTCCTTGTTTCTTCTCCACAGGAATAGCTACATATACATAACACTCTGTATTATCGCTACCCCTACACTCACCAGAAGTGGGGTAACACCTCTTGATAATTTTGGGAAGAATTATGGGCACATGTAGCCCAGCTACTTCTTCTCTTTCTCCTAGCAGTAATTTATATATAAAAAGTCTGCTTTTTTCCTCTAGAAATATTCTGCCCAAATCCAGACGCTGTCCCAGTTCAGACTGCTGGTTGAGAATGTCCATCTAATTCTTAGTTTCATTATTAGAAAACCTTCTTGCTCCTCAATACAAAATGTATTCTCCTGTATCAGCCTTTAAATAAGGTGACTTGTGAAAAGGTGACTTGGGGTTCTATCTTCCGTATTCTTTTGTTTGCCTTTTCAATTAGTTTGAACCAGAGACACAGGAAAAAGTACTATATATAGTGGGAAAATGCTAAGTCTGCACACTCAAAATATTCTCCATATATTATCTCAAAAATATACCTCTGCAAAATGAAGCTGCAATTTGCAAGAAAACACTGTGAAAGAAAGTTCCACTGATGCCTTAGTCCTTTTCATTTTTCTTTTTTTAGCTACTTTGTCAAATGGATACAGATTACTTCATTGATTTGGTAGTTTTTGAAGAGAATACTTATATAATAAAGTAATGCTCTTCATTGTTGAAAAGAAAATTTTAAAATGGAATCTCATTGAAGGAGTTGTAGGGGAGGATAAAAATGATTCCTCTAACCTCCTAGGTTCAATGGTGGGGGCTTATATATCAAACTGTTGAAAGACATATAAGCAAGAAAAAATAAACTACACAGATTTAATTATGTATGTAGCCAAGGATACAGCAGGTGTCCTCAAAGAGGGTGCAAAGGATGTAATCCTCATGAACCATAATTACTTCCAAAAATAGCAAGAGAGAGAAAGAGAGATGTAGACAAATACCCTGAGAGCTAGCACCATTTGGTAGAAATGCAGTCACAGTGGGGGTGCAACACACATTTTCATCTGGCCATATATACATTCTCTTTCAATGTGATAGGTGGCTGCCTATAGAGCACCTTATACTAAAGACCAGGACCTTATACTAAGCAAGAAGTCAAGTCAACTTCTCAGCACACAAAATGAGAAATAGAAAAGCAGTGGTGTATCTGAGAGAGAAAGAATCAATAACCAATGAATTTACTAGAGTCACAAAAGAAATAGTCCTTACAAAAATTTTTCCTGCTAATCTAAATTTGGAAAGGAAAGACAGAGACTCTTAAAATAATCCTTATGCTACAGGACACTACAGGCAAAAATCCTGGAGGCTGAGTTGGCAATTTTTTTTTTTTTTAACATTTACTGGCTTTGTCAGATGTTCCAAGAACTGAGAGATAACCTCTGGAGAGAGCGGGCTGCCCTAGTCATCCCCTCATGTTTGTCCAAATTGTAGGGGAGGAAAAATATTTTTCCTCTGCTTTCCTAAATTTAGCAGCTAGATCTTTATAAATTAAACTAATAGTGAACAGACTAACAAGAGAAAAAAGATTTAATTAGATATATAAACATGGAAGTTCACCAAAAAAAAAAAATGTGGCTGAGAGAGGCAGTCAGAATTTGGGATATTTAGAATAAGCAAAAGAAAAATGGTCGGGAAGAAGCAAGTTATGGGAAGGTGGACAGAGGAAATGTAAAGCAGAGTTTGTTTAGTAAGGTTATACAAGTAAGAATCATCAGGTTTCAAGAGTTTCCTCTGGAATGGTTTCCTTCAGAGTTTTTGAGAGGGACACACTTACAAATGGAAATTCATGTCCTGAATTTAGATAGAAAGAGAAATAGGAGGGGCTAATAATCTTTAGCTCAAAACAACCCGTATGGCAAAGTGACATATTTTGGAGTGGCATTGAGATAGGATACAAAAATTTAAAAAAATAGGTAAAAAAAAGTAGACAAACTAGAAAGGAATCAGGAATTATAATTTTAAAATCTAGAAACTTCATAATCTTTATCTTCACCCTTCAAGGCCTGCTTCTTAGGCAAAATCCTCAGTAGGCCCACACCCTATATCATAATGGCCCCTCTTGAGATGGCCCATGTTCTCCCTTGAAGTTTTCTCCACTTTCCTAAATAAATTTCTTTGTCTCTGACTGGTGCATGCTGAAATTCTTTTCTGCCATGGAAGGCAAGGATCCTGCCAATCCTGAGGTAAGGAATAAACCCATCACCCCCTGACATTTCTGGCACCTAAACATGGGGCTTTCAGAGACATCAACCTTGGTAAGTCTACTGTCTTTAAAAATATATATATAATATGGGGGAAAGGGGGAATTCCCTATGCCATGCAGATTAAAATGGCAAAAGGTTGACAGCTAGTGCTGTCCTTAGAGGCCTGGTACGAGTCTTTGAACTCAAAAGCTGTGCAGGAGCTCAATGATCTCTCTTTTTCTTCTCCTTTTCTGTTGCAGAACTTCCTATAGGCTTCTTAGTTGTCTGTTGGTGTTTTATTGTATAAACTACCCTTGGAATGTAAAAAACATCTCCCGGACCTCTTAAGAGAATGAGGGGGAAAGTGTTGCTTTTAAAACCAACCACTAGCTATGGGACTTATGGGAAGATTTTTCTGTCTCTTTCTCTCTTTTTTTCTGGCCAAGCCCATTCCCCCTAGAAGATGAGTTCTTGTTTGTAAAAGTGCCAAAGATAGGACACATCTTTAGGCTAACATACCCCATTTCTGGGTCAGAGGGCATTTAAATTGCTCATCCAGTGGGAGTCTGAGACCGGATGATCCGGGTTCGCGGCCAGCCTCAGCTACTTAGTGAGGCCCTCCACAACTTAGTGAGACCCTGTTTAAAAATAAAGAATAAAAAACAGGCGTGGGGGCTGTAGCCCAGAGATAGAATGCCCCTGGGTTCAATCCCCAGTACCGAAAAAAAAAAATTAGAAGAAATAAATTGCTCATCCAGAAAAAAATGGATTGGTCTCCCAGTGTTTTGAGCATCCTTCCTCACATTCTGTCAACTGTGCGGTTCTTCCAAGACACATTTTGAAGGGAACGGACCTTGATGTCAAGGGAGCTACCTTCACTAAGCACAACAAATTTAGACCCAATACATCTTCAAGGCCAATCTTTTAGCTCTCTTTTGTAAATGTGAATGTGAAGTGTCTTATGTTTTATGCTCTAGCAAGACCAGTCTGTTCTGTGAAGTTAATGTTAGCTAGGGAGCATTCTCAGAACTTTGCCTTGACTAAGATATGTTGATTTATTTAGGGGAAAAAGTAAGTTCAATCTTGTCATTTTGAAAAGATACAGCCTTTTTGTGTGACTTGTCTTAATTGAAATAAATACCTAAATGATACTGTTTGAAGAAAAACAACTCCACCTCTCCACCTTTGTGGAGCAGCAATTGCTATCCTTAAGATGTGTTTTGTTACTTACCTAACTTTGTTTTATCTAGGAATGTCCTGGGATCCTCTTAAGACTCTCCACCTTTGCTGAGCAGCAATTGCTGTACTTAAGATGTATTTTATTATCTACCTAACATTGTTTTATCTAGGAATATCCTGAGATCATCTCCACTGAGGCTTTTGTATCATTGTTATAATACTTGTTAAATTACTTGGGATCTCAGGGATTTTTTTTTCATAAGAATTTTTTCTTCTGAGGATCCCAAGAAGCCTCACGGGATCCAGTAGGTAAACATAAATGATATGAGTTTTTATAAATGTCTTATCTTAAAAAACACCTAAATTGTGTATAAGAAAGTTAAAATGCTAAACATCAATTGCTAAATATAAAGTATTCTTGGCTTTTTAGCATCAGCAAAGGACAATATATTTGAGTCTATTAAATGTTTTCATATATATAAGGAATAGTTTAAGATTGCATTCTTTTAGATGTTAACTAAACATAAGTTACTAAACAAATTCAAAGAGTTAAAATTCTAATTAATATGTGAATATGAGTTAAATGTTTTAACAATATATTTGAGTTAATGAGATATATTTTATCCATATATATTTATATATGAGTTATATATGACTTAGATTCCAATTAATATATATATATTAATTAATTAAAGAATCAGTTAAATTCTAATTAATATGCATATATATAATGAATTTTAGGCTGTGTTTTGATAAATAACTATGAAAAACATGAAATATTTTATCTTACCTAAAAGAAGAAATTTGTCTAAATTGAAAGATTTTTATAAGGATTGTTTTAAGTGTAAATTAAATTGTTAAGACAAAGGAAACCCAATAAATAATAGGAGATATTTATAGGTATGAGGAATTTAATGAAGGTATTTAATGAAGGTATAGGTATTTAATGAAGAAAGCTAAAAGAAAGAGGAAATATTTTTAGGTGGGAAAGGATTTTTGTATGGCAAAGATTTTGTTCTAAATGACTGATTTATCCCATAGGGGAAAAGAAAGATGAGAAAAAAAAAAATCAGAAAGTTAAGCAAGTCACAGAGGGTTTGAGGAAGTTGAAAATTATTTGTAAAGGATAAGATATATGATGTATAATGAAGTTGGTTAAAACTAAAAAGAATTATTTAAAGGGTTTTCTAAAAGTCATGTTTAATTCATTGAGGCTATGTTTGAAACAAATAGGTTTTCTCAAAATATTAACCTCCTCTTGGTAAAATTTTGCAAAAACTAGCCTAGAGAGCAGAAAAAATTCATTTCACTAAGATAATTTCCTATGTTCTTTATATTTAAAACAATATGGTTTTGTGCTCTTAACATTAACTAAGAACTAACTTAAAGATTGTGTTTTCAGCCAGGTGTGGTGGCGCACACCTGTAATCCCAGAACTTGAGAGGCTGAGACAGGAGGATCACAGGTTCAAGGACAGACTCAGAAAGAATTGAGACTCTCATCAACCTAGAGAGGCCCTGTTTCTAAATAAGAAATAAAATCAGGCTGTGGGTGTAGTTCAGAGGTAGAATGGATCTGGGTTCAATCTCCAGTACCACACACACACAAAAAAAAAGATTGTGTTTTATCATGATAATCTCCTATGTTTACTGACATTCTTAGAACTTATATTAGCAGAATCAGGGTTTAAGTGTCTGTATTTTAAAGCCTGTTAAATGATTACTTTGTAAACCAGGCTGAATGAACAACTATTTGGGTTGCTATAATATATTTGTGATCCTTTAGATCTGTGACTATAGATGTGTATACATTTGAGGGCTAAATATGCTGTGTATCTGAGGCTTATCTAAATGTTTTATAAAAGCTTATAAAGTTAAATATATAGGTTTTACATACATGTAATGTAACCAGCAAGTGATCTCATTATGCAATGTGCATTGTATCTGAACCTTAATCACATAAAATGGTTAATGAAGTTATTAAAACTTCTGCCATCTATGTTCAGTACCAATCAAGAAATTCATCATTTAAGACCTGGATTACACCTGTTTTCTTTGACTGACTTTTTTATTATTGTATATAAGAAAGATACAACTGTCCAACAGGTAATAAGCTTATTTCTGATTATTAATACTGTTTTCTAAACTTACAAAAAATCTAGAGCTATTCTTTGATTTTTTGTCAATGCTGTTAACCTACATAGATTATAACTATAGTTATCTAACTAAGCCATGAATTCTAAATTTCACTCCAATAGTAAAGGTTAAGTTAATATATATGTTAACTGCAATGTTAATTACTACTGGCTCCTTTGTAAGTTAAATACATTTGTGTTTCTTAAGTAGCTTCTAAAATGAAAAGCTTAAAAGAACATTTTACCAAGCTGATGTCCTCTAAACAAAGATGTTAATGGTTATGTACTTTTTTTAGGTTTATATTTGTGTATTCCTAAATTGTATTATGACCGTCTTTAAGCAAAGTTAATTAGAGATGCTTGAGGACTTAGCATTCCAAATCATGCCACTCTGATTAAAAATTCATATATATGTATATGAAGTCAAATTTAAATGGGGATTCGTTTATGTCATCAAATATTATCAGAACTATTATACAAACTGGATTTATTTTGTCCCGAGTAGTTTTGTTTTGTATTTTTCTTGTATATCTTTGTAATTGTTGCCTGCTATCATTACAGATGTACAACTTTAGCCAGGTGTGGTGGCACACACTTGTAATCCCAGTATTTGGGAGGCTGAGACTGGAGGATCCAGGTTCGTGGCCAGCCTCAGCTACTTAGTGAGGCCCTCCGCAACTTAGTGAGACCCTGTTTCAAAATAAAGAATAAAGAAATAGGGCTGGGAGTATAGCTTGGAGGTAGAATGGCCCTGGGTTCCATCCAAAGTACCGTAAAAACAAAAAAGAACAGATATACAACTTTAACAGAATAACCAAAACAATGTTTTGATTACCTGGAAATAAGGCTATGCATTAAAAAGGACTGCTGAAACTGACCTTCTGGATGCTCAACAACTGATACTTGGAGGACAATCATGAAATAAAAGAGCTAAGAAGAGAACAGTCAGCATTTTGGCCCTAGCCCTCCAATGTTAAATAGAACCCAGAATACCTAACTAAGGCCCCTGCAACTCCGGTAAGTCATCTGGCCTCCCAAAACAGGGGGATCACTATGGCCCCAGATACTGGCAAAAAGGAGGATTATTGGAGGCAGAAACATCCCCTATGCTTCAAGGGAAGCAAAATGGTCAGCAAGACCATGATCCATCCTGACAGATGGCACAACTGGTATAAGAAAAGCCTCACAGATTCCCTAGGAGTAACCCTGAGGGGCCTTGACTGACCTTACAGCAAAAATTTTATAATAATTTATGTTTGCCCAACATTGGGCTAGCTACTTTGTCTTGAACACCCAACAGGAAAGTATAACCAAAAACAAGTGTGCTATTCTGGGGTAAAAGAAGAGTCATATTCATGGGGTCATTTAAAAGACCACCCACATAGCTATCTTCTGACTTTGGCTCCACCTTATATTTTACATTATAATTTATAGTGGTACTTCTGCTTTAAGGCTCAAAGAAGGAATATAACATAGCACTGAAGCCCAAAACATCTGAGTCTTTATAAAATACTATAAAGATATACCTGTCACTCTTGAGGTTTTGTAGGTCGAGGACCATCAGGCACCATAAAAGAAAAAAATCCTATTCCTGTAAGGTACTAGAGGATGTATGAGTACTGTTCAAAATTAAAAACTAAAACCTGTTTAAGATCCCCTATGTACTATAAACCAGGAATCTTGCTTCTTTTCACTCTTATGGAGATTTTTCCTTTTGATTATGGGAATTTCTTTATTAAAACAGGAACTTTGAAGATACTTAAAGAGTTAATGGGGTCTCCCATAAAGTGGGAAAAAGGATACAATAACCCTAAACCTAAAGAAAAGACACTTGGTTTATAGATGGATCTACCAAATATGTGAAAAGATAGCATTAGCTATATAAGCAAATTATTAGTACTAATAAATAGGTTCATAGCAGCCAATATCCTAAATTGTATGTTGTGTTTTAGGCTTTGTGCCTTGAGAACTTTTCACAATGTCATATATAACCAAACAGGTTGGCTACTTGGCTTCCAGTTTGAAATGCTAATCAGTGAATGGTACAGGGTAAAGATAGATCTGAGTTATTGTACAATGCACTAACATGTCAATTTTTTGTGTAACTGCCCATTGCAATTGCAATACCACTGAAAAGCAGATGAATGGCTTTGTTGATCAAATAACCAGGCTTATGAACATCGACTCAGCAGCTCTGATGGAAGGCTTGGCACAGTGGACACAACAAAAGCTTCAGGCACATAGGATGAAAAAAAACACCTACTGATCCTCATGTTTTTTGGGCTATGTCCTTCAGTGATGTTAGCTTCTGACCTTACTGTAAAGAACCTAGCTCAATAACAGTTTCTCTCTGTCTCCTTTAGGTCAGTTAGGATAAGACTTCTGATCCCTGGCTAGACAGGGCCTTCATCCCTTGTCAGCATTGAAGAAGCTATAGAAGATTGACTTTTGACCTTCATCAACCTTTAAGATTAAGGGATCCAAGTCTCCGAGGGGGCAAAATGATGTAGGAAAGGAAAATTTTTTAAAAATTAGGTAAAAAATGAGACAAACTGGAAAGGAAGAATTATAATTTTAAAATCTAGAAACTTCATAATCTTTATCTTCACCCTTCAAGGCCTGCTTCTTAGTCAAAAATCCTCAGTAGGCCCACACCCTTTATCATAGTGGCCCCTCTCCCCACTTGAGATTTCTGAGCTGCTTAGTAAACAAAGAATCAGTAAAGAAGGTCAAGCTCAGGTGCCACCCAGCCACCACCCATCAATGTTGGAAACCTGAGGATTCTGAGGAAGTCCAGACCTCCACCCCTGCCATGCACCCCAACCAACCTCCTTATAGGGTCTCCTATTAAAAAAGGAATGTAGAGCCAGGCGTGGTGGCGCACGCTTGTAATCCCAGTACTTTGGGAGGCAGAGACCAGAGGATCCAGGTTTGCGGCCAGCCTCAGCTCGCGCATGCGCGCACGTGCGCTCTCTCTCTCCCTGTCTCTCTCTCCCTGTCTCTCTCTCTCTCTCTCTCTCTCTCTCTCCCTCCTTAGGCCCTCCGCAACTTTGTGAGACCCGGTTTCAAAATAAAGTATAAAAAATAGGGCCGGGGGCGTAGCGCGGAGGTAGAACGCCCCCGCGTTCAATCCCCGGTA
>PVJS01028137.1:0-25726 GCA_004027185.1 Glis glis
CCCTATGTCTCAGAGAGCTACGACCGGGTTTTCATTCCCTCTGAATCCGCCCCTTCATGAAATCCTCACTCGCTCCTCTCCAGTTTCCTATAGGCCCAGACACAGTGGCTTGTTGTTTCTGCCATTTTTCTCCCCCAAGTCTTTGCATATGCTCCCTTGTTTATGTCCATAAGCTGATCCTTTCTGAGGCCCCAACCTCTAAGAAATGTTGATGACGCACTGGTGGTCAAAAGACAAGTGAGAAAGATCCCCAGCATCGGGCCTAGTGCCGAGAACATGTCAGGCATCCTGACAAGGCACCAGTGAACTCCAAGGGCCAGGCATGTAGATAGGGGCAAAGTGGGCAGGGGAAACAATAGGAACAGTGGGGATTACGGAAAAATAGACAGTGTATGCCTAAAAAGGGGCAGCAGCTCCCTGTCTCAGAGGGAATTCAGGAAGGTATAGTGTTGACAGCTCTTTTCATTATTCAATGGAAGACAGCTATCTGGATTTTTATGTGAAATCTCCTGATTTTTAAATCCTGCAAACTAATTTCAAATAAAAAACAACAATATGGTTATATTTGGCTCATCGATTTGTAACCCTTGGTTTAAAATCAGGTTGCTTAGTCCAATTTTCTTACACATATTAGTTGAATGAATGAATGAATGAATGAATGAATGAATGAAAACAGCCAGACTGCTGGAACTGGAAGGGATTCTTGCCAGGCTCCTTGCTTCAGAGGGTCAAGGACTCTGGCTTACTTCTTCATTCTTCTCAAAGCTTACGTTCCTTACCTGGTGGAGGTACCACAACATGCTCATCGCTGGCTTAGAGAGAGTCTCATTACCTCAAGCTCCTCTGGGACCACCATGTAAATCCCATGTCAGGCAGACTGAGCTGTGATGATCCCATGACTAATTCCCTCCATTATGAATATTTCTGCTCAGTCAACTCTGCCATTATGCAAGCCAAGAGAGTGATTTTTTTTTTTTTGGTTTTTAAATTTAATTTTGGGGAAGAATGGAAGTTGCTTATTAGGTGTAACCAATCCTGAATTATCTTGCAGGGAAATATGTAGATCATGGAAAGTACAGGGGAAGGCTCTGAAAGGTAGGTTAGGACCACAGAGGGAGGTGTCAATATAATTACGTAGGAATTAACATCCTTGAACAATAAACAATAATGTGTGGTCATTGCTGTGGATCATCCAGATGGTTCATAATAAAATGTCCAAGCGAGTCCCCAGATACTCTGACTTCTTATAAATTTGTTACCTAATTTGCAGCCAGCTCCTCTGTGGTGTTGCTTAGCAATATCAGTGGTTGCTGATTTTTGTCCATTGAGGAGCTGATTCAGGCCAGATTTCACCATATTTTACACGCTCAGGATGATCAAGCAAGAAAAATGGGACTGGGATGTGCTGCTCTGCTTCCTTTTGAGATGGACTGAGGTGGGGGGGGGGGAGTACAGGATAGAATAAGCAGGTTTCTAGAAAGGATTTTAAAGGAAAAACAATGAGCAACCTAGGCAACAGAATTAACCCCAAACAGTATGGTTAAAAAGATTTCCTGCTTTTAATGAGCATCTTTTAAATTGTATATTTAAAACCCCAATAATAATCTTAAGATAAGTTTAAACACTGACACTTAGTTAGAATGTTTTTCCTTTTTCCCATAGTCAAGAAGAGAAACAAGGGATGATATAGCATGAGAGCTACAAGTAGAGTGTGGATCCCTACAGATCACAACTGGACAACTGGGCCTGCCACTTCCTAGCCAGGAGACTTAGGGCAGGTTACCTAATGTCTTTGAGGCTTAGTTTCCACACTTACATAAATGGGGATAGTCATGGTTGTAGGATTACAGGTACTCAACGCATAACTGACACATAACCTTCACTAAATACGTGTTAGGTGTTATTTGGACTTTTAAAGCACCAGCTGATTTTCCTTCACGTTAATGGGGAAGCTTCCCTATGATCTTCACAAAATCAAAGTGAATCTGGTATCAGAAGCTCTTATCACTATGATCTAGAAAAAGATCTTGCAGCACGGCATACATTTTGAAGTGAACAGATGTGAGCTGTAATGGAGACTTTGCTTCTCATCAGCTGTGTCACCTTGTAGTATAATACTCAACCTTTCAAGGCCTTAGTATCCTCATCTGTAAAGTGGGCTAACTTGAGAACCTCCCTTACTGGGTTGTAAGAGGCTGTGTGTGACCCTTTGTGTGATTCTTTTGTATAATCCATCATTAGGTACATAAAGACTGTTGGCATTATTGAAAGAAGGTACAAAGCAGGGAAAGAGATACAATAAGGTCTTTATGTTTTAGTTTTCAAAAGGAAAGCCCAGAAGAGATTCCAGCTGTTCAGGAAAGTGCTATTGTCTAGTGGTCAAAGAGTGGGTTCTGGGTCCAAGAAACCTGGGTGTGAGCCTGACTCCTCTTATTGCCCTTGTGTCGTTCTTGGGTGAATTACTTAACCATTCTAATTCCAGTGTCTTTATCTGTTAAATGGTCAGGACAAAAATTCCTATCGTATAGGACTGATGGAAAAAATGAGTTAACCGATGTAAAATGCCTAACACAGTATATGGCACACAGCAAGTATTTAATAAACAATATTCCTATTGTTATCATTATTATTGTCTCCATGTGCGTCAATTCAGAGTTGTAGCTGAATAGTCAACATTTGCCCCTGTCTTCTTTTTCAGCTGGAGTTTCAAAGGAGAAAATAATTGTTAAAGAGAGTGAGAAACTATGGTCTAAATAGCAAAGGAAATAGACTATCTGAAATCAGCCATGCAACATTTAGAATTTATTTCCTATTTCAGAAAATCAGTTTGAGCTCTTCTAATAGCGAGTTTCTAAAACATGTTCTTAATTTTTAGAGGGTTGTGTAGGGGGGCTGGGAAGCTGACATTTTCACTAATGAAATCTTCTAACATCTTGGGTATGTTTTGCATCTCTGTAATTTGAAGGATTATGTTTACAGAATCAAGCAAAAGGCACTTCCTCACCAAATCCTATCAACTCTGAGGTGAAGGTTACAAACACATTTATAACCCAGTCTTGCAATTGGCAAATGTTTCATTCTCTTCTCCTGCCCCCCCCTTTAAAATATATAAATGACTTACAAGGTGGTGTGTACAGATAGGCTCACCATTTTTTTTTCCATAGAAACATGAACGTGGCTCTTTTGCAGGTGACCAAGGTCCGTGGCTGGGGAGGGGGCACTAAGGCTATGCTGATGCTTCCATAAGCCACACCCACAACCCTGCCCACCACAGAGTCCTGCTACTCCACCCCCACATATTCGCAATCCTCTTTTTTCTGCTTTATTCCCACTGCCCCAGCCTTATCCGAGGTCTTGCCTAGGCTACTGTGATAGTCTTATTTGAACCCTCATTTCCTAATTTTCCTTCCTACCTGTCTACTCCCATCACTTTTCACCCATCCGTCATGTTTTTCTCAGGGCAATCTTTTCAAAACACAAAATGAGAATATGACATCTCTAAATTCAGGACGTACTGCCTTCTGTATTGGAATTTTATTACTTCTCCCAATCTACTTAATCTTCCAGAACCCTGTTTGGAGGTTCCTTCCTACAGGCAGCATTCCTGAATGCCCTCCATCCCTAGTGTAAGTCACTTTCCTCCTGCCTGCTGTGTCAGGTATCCACCCACTTCTGTTGTGCTCATTAAATGCACCTCGACCTATGTGCTTTCTACCCTGCAGGGCAAGGAATTGCTGTACTCATTTAACCCAGCAGACTTCTTGGCACTCTGTAGGTGTTCAACAAATGCTCTTGAACTGAATTAAAGCTCTACTCAAATGCTCTGCTAGTCTTCTTCAGCCTGTTGCTGTTGGAGTCCCTGGCCATTTTAGTGTTAATAAACAATAGTCAACTCTGCAGGTTCAACTATGCTGCTCCAGCATCTCGGTGGGGTGGAAGCCTGTGAATGGGAAAGTGTATGTGGCCTTGGCCCCTGGTGCTCCCTTCATGGCTTCTGTAACGAAGGGGGAATTGCATCATGCAGACAGGCCATCAGGATGGTCCTCAGCACTCAAAAGACAACATGGCAGCACTGGCTTGGCAGTGAAAACACTGGGGAGCAGAGTGGGTGCTGCTTCTGGCTGGAGAGCAACTTGGATGTACTCCTGGATCCCGTCTCCTGGCCTGGCTGCACCCGGTGGTTTCTGCCAGGCTGAGAGGATCAGAGCTGAATCACGTCCAGCCGTTGGGTCAGTACAGCTGAGTGTCTACCCTCTGGTGCATGAAGCATCAAGTAATGTTAGAAAAGTACATATGGAAAGTGTCCTAGGGGATGAGAGGAGGGACAATAAATTAAAAAAATTTAAAATTCTGATCATCCAAGGGAAGATAAAAGCAAGGGATAAGAGAGATATATGACAAAGCAAAGACCGAGAACAGAATGAAACTGAGGGGAAAGAGACTGGAAGATGAAAGGAAATTACGGTCACTGGTGTGGAAATAACTGAGAGTAAAACTCTCCTTATAATTATACATTCAACACCACAGTATTGTCCTGGATATTATTTTCCTGACTACTTGGGTCTGACCACAATAGAAACAATCAACCGAAATTATGAAGAACTTAAAGGAGAAAGAATGCTCATGCAATCCTCTAAATTTCATCTGTTCCAAATGTAAATCCTTTCATCATTGCTACTATTTAAATACTCTGCTGCATTAGTGGGGCTATCTAAGTGAGTTTAAAACCCAGGAGGCAAAGAAAGGGTAGAAGATTAAGATATGCTTCACAAATAGTCAATTATGCACCTGTGATGAAATAGCACATGGCGGCCAGTGAAGTGGGGAGCTGATGACATCGAGGGAGGGTGCGTTTGCCTTCTAACCCCCATGGATGTTTCAGCAGGATTAAAAAATTAATGCAGTAATTGCTTTTCCATATTTTAATCAGTAGGTCAGAAAGAGAGGGGAAAAAAAGATTTTTCCTGCTGAAGAGCTTGAAGTTATAGGCCCCAATTGAAACCCGGACCTTTTGGAAGAAAACAAGTTAAGTATCATGTCACAGGATTTCCTTCTCACTGTACAAAAGGCAGAAAGACTTCCTAAGTACAAAACCCCTAATTATACAAGTTCTGGATAACGTCTGCTGGACCGGAAGCTGATGATAGGAAATCAGCTCTCATATCATGGATAGTTATCTATGACCTGAAGAATTGGCACACGGTAAATAGGCTTCTTTATAAGGGAAAATACAGAAAAGAGAATTCAATGATTTATTACTGAACTACTAAAAACTATCTAAAGATATGATAGTTGCAGCCAGGTGTGGGGGAACACATCTGTAATCCCAGTAGTTGGGTGGCTGAGACAGAAGGACCACAGGTTTGAGGCCAGCCTCAGCAACTTAACAAGACCCTCAGCAATTCAGTAAGACTCTGCTTCAAAATAAAAAAATAAAAAGGGGTGGGGGTATAGCTTGGAGGTAGAATGCCCCTGGGCTCAATCCCCAGTATCCAGAAAAAATATATGATAGTTGCAAGAAAAGAAAGAACAAGTGAAAATAATTTATTTGGCAAATATCTACACAGACCTGATGGTGAGCAGACACCGTTCCATGTGCTCTATGCATAAGTTGTATTGAAGACACTGCACAGCCCTATGAGATAGCTACTGTTTCCTTCCCTATTTTACAAAAGAGCAAGCTGAGTTACAGAGAGGTTAAGTGATTTGCCCAATGCCACACAGCAAGTAGGTAGCAGACCTGGATTCAAACCCGGGTGGCTGGCTCTTCAGTGTCTGCTCAAAAACTCTCTACACTACTCATCCCAAAACTGGGAGAAGAAGCCACCATGCACGCACCACGCAGGGAAGAGAAAGCTTATCTAGGCCGCCTCATCGCACGATGGTACTTTTCAGCTAGAATCAGCTCTTCCCTTCCAATCCTCACCAGCATGGGCAGACGGGCTATAGTCATGAGGTTAAGAAAAGAATTTTTAGTTTCCTCCAGACAGGAAACTCTGCATGACCTATTATGTAATTTATGGAAATACAGTGCATGGGAAAAAAAGATGAAAAACTGGAGAAAAGGTTTTTTTTTTCCAAAGATGGCAGAGGAGAATTTTTATCAGAAATAGTTTTCTGATATGAAATTGATTCTCTATGGCATTTACCTCTTGCCAGTGATGGTTGCTCTGGCCTAAGGGCCTTAAAGTTAAAACAAATCTACATTCACTATTGGTTATTTGGGCTTATGTGTGGCCACCCTGGGAAGTCAAAAGGAGAAGTAGCTGCCATAGGCTGCCCCTTCCTTCCTTCCTTCCTTCCTTCCTTCCTTCCTTCCTTCCTTCCTTCCTTCTTCCCTCCCTCCCTCCCTTCCTCCCTTCCTCTTTCTTTTCTTGTGGTTCTAGGGATTGAATCTAGAGGCATGCCACTTCTGAGCTACACTTCCATCACTGAACTATAACTCCAGCCTGTTTTATTTTTTATTTTGAAACAAGGTCTCACTAAGTTGCTGAGGGCCTCACCAAGTTGCTGAGGCTGGCCTCGAATCTGCAATCCTCCTGTCTCAGCCTCCTAAAATACTGGGATTACAGGTGTGTGTTACCACGCCTGGTTGCAACTGCATTTCTAATGGTCCTGTTCAACAGCAGCACTTAAACTGGTTTTCTGGAAGTTAACTAGTTTGGGGCAAGTTTTGGCAAATATTCTCCAAGAAATTTGTGTACAGTGGGGTCTTGTAAAGAAAAATGTTCCCAACAGGGTTATCATTCATGCCTGCCTGCAATAGGAAGGTGTTTTGTGAATGGATGGGTGTGCTGTGCATGTACATGTGCGTGCTTGTGCATGTGCACGTGCACACACACACACACACACACACGCAGAGCAATCTGATGTCTATGAGTTTTATACAGATAAACATGCTATTTGATTCTTTTCCAATGCTGTGTATAATACAGCCTCATCTGAGCCAGAAGCCACCCATCAAGGACAGTTTTGTGTGGGGGAGGGAGTTCTTTTTAATGACTGAGGTGAAGAGGCCAGAACTGGTGGACGTGACTATGTGAGATCAGGAGAGAGATGGGCCCTGATGGCCACTCTGGGATTGGTGTTTACAATACGCTCTGCCTCCAGAGGTGAATGCGTAGACTCCTGCAAATCCCAGATGAAGAGCCAGCTAGGAAGAGCTGTCTCACTACCAAAATGCAAGGCATTCAACCCAAGTTCCATTAAGTGAGGCCCTGCTATTCATTAGTTAGAAGTCTCTTTAACTTAAATGCCTTTCCTTTGGAAGAAAACGCCATGGATATCCCATATTGCAGATGATATTCATGCGTCAGTCTGCATCTTGAATGGGCAGGCTTCGGTAACAGGAAAGTGCCTCTTCACCTTCAGGATTGCCCAATTCTTTGGTCCCCTAGGGAATGATATCTGTGACAGCCGCCTTTCATCTCTGGGAGCTCTGAGTCCTCCCTTCTGAAGGAGCTACCTTTTGAGCCTGAGTCTCAAAGAACAAAGATGAAGCTGTAACTTTATGGATGCTTCATTGTCTTTTCTCTTCTTTTCATGCTATGTTTAAGCTCAAATGCCATCAAAATCAATTTTTGGCCACATAGCTTTGTGGCTTTTAGTTCAAAGCAAGAGAGAGGGAGAGAGACAGAGAGAGTATGTGTATGAGCAAGCCATTCCCATAGTCAAAAGCATTTATTTCAGTAGGACCATTCATATTCCCTTATGCCCAAGTGATATTTACTTATAATGTGTACTACACAAAAGAGAGATTCAATTTCAACCATCTTTGGCGTTCAAATATGGGAATAATGCTTTACTATTCCTTAAAGAGAGGAGCTATTTAACTTGCCCTGTGTTTGCTCTGAGAGGCATTCACAGCCTGCTCTCCTCTATCCAGGGATTTCTACGACTGTCACCATATTAAACTGCGGCCAGTAGGCTGGATTTTTTCCTTCTCTGAGGGAGATTTTCTCTCTTGTTGCCTATTCACTTAGCAGGCCGAGGACGCATGCAAACATCTTTTCTGCTAATCTAAACTGATGTACAACCTGGGACAGAAGGAAAGATTGCAATGCTGCTTTTCAGGGACACCTTCTCCACATTTGGAATGAACAGGAGGGAAATGACTTTCTTTTGGGATCAAATGAGAATTTATGAGAGTTCATATTGAAGCTTAAAAAAAAGAAGCTGGAAGAAATAACAGACTCTAGTGTTTGGTGAGAGAAAAAAAGAAAACCCAGCCAGCAAGAGAAAGTTTAATCTTAGTGTCAGCTCCACATCGACATTAAATGTTTATGTTCCAGAATTGGAATGACTTTATAGAACAAACACATGGCTTTGTGTACAGAGGACATGTGGGTCCTGTGTGGGTGGGGAGTGTTCCTGCCCTGAAGTCAAACCTGGGATGTGGGTGACTGAGCCAGTCACGTCACCTCTGTGAACCTCGGTTTCCTCAGAGGTAAAGCAGGAGTATGAATTCCCATAGCCCTAGTTAAGAGGATCACATAGATGGCCCTCAGGTGTGTGACAGAGTAGGCACAGAGTTCTACTCTCTTGTTTTCCTTCTTCGCCATCTCTTAGCCCCTGGCTTTCGCCACTTAAATCACACACACACACACACACACACACACACACACACACACACACACGCCCCACCCCTTGACAGGAGACACTGCCAGAACTTTAGTTCGGTGGGCAAGCAGCCACGTACCCACTCCACTCAGAGGAGCCCGAGTGTCCACCGGTCAACGATGCCTAGCTTTGATCCTCCTGCGCCAGCCACCCCTCTGCCGCCCAGCTCCTCCCCTCCTTCCAGAACCCACTCAGAGCTTATTTTCTCTGGGAACACCTCCTCAGGGCCTTTCCAGGGTTCACACGGCCACATGGATATCTGCCGGCCGCAGTGCCTGCGCTGGCTGCACACCAGGTCCCTCGCCATGATGTGACGTGGCATCGTCACAGTGACAAGCTGTCACTGCTTCGGGCCTCGTTCCCTCCCACAGGTGACTCCGGAAGTGCCTCTCCTGCCCCAGAGCGCTTCGCTTCGTCAAGAGCGGTTCACACGCCGGGCGTGGTGGCGCACGCTTGTAATCCCAGTACTTTGGGAGGCGGAGACCGGAGGATCCGGGCTCCGGCCAGCCTCAGCTCTCTCTCTCTCTCTCTCCCTGTCTTTCTCTCTCTCTCTCTCCTTAGTGAGACCCTCCGCAACTTCGTGAGACCCGGTTTTAAAATAAAGTATAAAAAATAGGGCCAGGGGTGTAGCGCGGAGGTAGAACGCCCCTGGGTTCAATCCCCGGTACCGCAAAAAAAAAAAAAAAAAAAAAAAAAAAGAGCGGTTCACAGCGCCCAGGGCAGTGGGGCCCCGAGCGCCCTGGTCTGGCCTCTTCTCCTTCCTCCCTGATACTTCACCCAGGCCACCGTGGAGGCTGCGGCTTCGTGCAGCTCTGACCTCGGCCGCGCACCTGCCTTTCTTGCTCTTCTTTGCTCAAGACATCTTTGCTCTTCTTGCTTATTCTACACAAACTTACAAATAAAATTATGAAGTCCCAAGAAATACAGTTTTGAGATTTCGATTAGGATTAAGTTGCACTTAGAGTTTAATTAAAGAATGGATACCTTCATAATACATTGGCATTTATTTAGACCTTCTTTTATGTTATTCAGAAAGGATGATGCTGATAATTATTTTTGCCATAAAATTTTATTTCGTTGTTATTGGGGATTGAACCCATGGACATTCTACCTCTCAGCTATACTCCCAGCCCTTTTAAAAATTTTTCTATCTATCTATCTATCTATCTATCATCTATCTATCTGTTTTTGGTACTAAAGGTTGAATCCAGAAGCATTCTACCTCCAAACTAAACTCCCAGCCCTATATTTATTTTTTATTTTGAAACAGGGTTTCATTAAGTTGCTGTGGCTGGCCTTGAACCTGCAATCCTCCTGTCTCAGCCTCCTAAGTAATGGGATTACAGGCATGCACCACCACACCTGGCTTTAAAATTTTCTGTTTTGAAGGAGGGTTTTGCTAAGTTGCTGAGGCTGGCCTCAAACCTGAGATGCTCCTGTCTCAGCCTCCCATGTACTGGGATTATAGGCGTGCGCCACCACACCTGGCTTTAAATTTTTCTGTTTTGAAGGAGAGTTTCGCTAAGTTGCTGAGGCTGGCCTCGAACCTCAGCCTCCCATGTACTGGGATTATAGGCGTGTGCCACCACATCTGGAATAAATTTCATAGATATTTCTTTTGGGTTACTCCTTGGCACTCGGTGGCTTTGTTGCTTTTGTGAGTGGGTCCCTCATCTATGTGTGTCAGTTCTGGTCTACAGGAAGGCTACTGAAGCAGACACACTCATCCAGGACCTGACATGAGTAAACTCTTGGTGCCTGATTTCTAACCACTTTTAAAATATATTTATTCTTTCTTGCAGGAGTTCCTTTCAAAAAAGGGGTTCTGCTGCTAAAAATTGAAACCCATGATCTAGGGTGCAGAAAGATGGTGAAGAAAAATAGATATTTGCTACCCATTTGTGAGGCTTTTCCAATCAAGATGTTCTGGAATTCAGGTCATTGAGGCCACCTGCTTTCCTTCCATTGCCTGAGCCAGACCGACAAAACCATGGGAAAGAGGGCATCAGGATATCGCAGTTGCTTTCAGAGAGGGAAACAGGGAGAAAACTGTAGAAAGACAAAGGAGGATGCTCCGGGAGACAGACCCCCCAACCAATCTGAAGGACCGTAATATAGCTGCGTTGGCTGGAATGTAACAAGCGCAGAGATTGGCTCTGATGATTTAAGCGAGCTCACCCTGGGGACATTTCCCTGTCTTACTTAGGGCGCCGAAGGCAGGCATCAAACTATGAGGACAGTGTCATTTTAAGACATCTCATTACAGGATTCTGAAGGTATTGTCATGAAAAAAAGCCTCAAGGGAATTTCATGTGGGGAATTACTTGGGGGACCTGCTGCTGTCCTAAACTGTCTCAGCCCTTGTCGGTAAATAATCCTTTAGTTCAATGACAGACTCACTAGACAAATATTATCTCTATTTTTTTCTTAAGGGGATCTACTGTGCTTATTTGATAAATATTGATACTAATAAAAAATAAAACTTGTTATATGAAAATGTAAATCAGATGGGTGTGGTGGTGCATGACTGTAATCCCAGTATTTGGGAAGCTGAGACAGGAGGATCGCAGGCTCGAGACCAGCCTCAGCAATTTATCAAGACTCTCAGCAACCTAGCAAGACCCAATCTCAAAATAAAAAGGGCTGGAGGTGTAGCTTGGAGATAGAATTCCCCTGGGTTCAGTACAAAAAGAAAAAAAAAAAAAGAAAGGTAAATCAAATTTTGAATCTCCATAAGGAAGGAGAAATTACTAGAATTGTTGGTCACAACTGAAGAGCCCTTTGGCAGGGCATGGGTTAAGAAAATCTGCATGGCTAGAGATAGACAGTTCACCAGCAGAAAAATTATAAAAGCCAGTACTCATTCAGTTCACTGAACAAATACACACTGGGACCCTCTTGTGCCAGACGCTGGGGACAGAGCAAAGCCTGCCTCAAATCTTGTAGGCAGGAAACAACAAATAAATACATTCATGGTGTAAGAGCTATGGAGAAATATAGAGCAGGGAAAAGAATTTATAAATTTCTGATTTATCATAATTGTTATGATTTTGATATATTTTTCACAGGGTGATTGAGCAAGGCCTCTCTGAACAGGTAACATGTGAGAGCTGATTTGATGAAAAGGAGGACAGGAGCCATTTGGGTGTCTCAGGAAGAAGGAATATATGCAAAGGCCCAGAGGAAGGAGTATATTTGGAGCTGTGAGAAGGAGCTGTTAGGCAGCCAGAGAAGCATAACAAAGGAAATGAGAAATGAGAGGGAAGGAAGAAGAAAGGCAGAGAGAGATGGGAGAGGGAGGAAGGCAGGAGGGGAGAGGAGGGAAGGGAGGGAAAGAGAGGGGAGGGGAGAAGGAACAGAGGAGGGGAGAGGGGAACAGGGGAGAGAGGAGAGGAGGAGGGCAGGCGAGAGAGGCAGAGGCTAGTCACATGGGGCCTGGGGCCACAGCAAGGGCGGGGACTGTGTGGGTGAGATGGTTTTGAGCCCAGGCGGGGCATGATTTCACTTCATTTTAGGGAAACCAGGACTGTTAGATGACAAGTTTGGGGACATACCTTTTCTGGGGGAGGATTCAAGGCCACTATATAAAAATGGACTTATGGGCCAAGAGAAAGTCCTCCAAAGGGAGGGAGAAGGGGGACTTGACATCTCTTCTCTGTAGACTGTTAACTTGAGAAGAGAGGATGAAGGCAACTAGGGAAGGAAACAAGAAGTTGAGCACACTGGACCTTAACTGGGGGCTTCCATGGAATTGTATGTGTGGTTCTGGGAAAATAGTTTCTCCCAAACCTGTGTCATCTGTGAAGTGTGAGACTGGCTGCTCGTGAGAAGCAGGAACAGAGGCCACCAAGCAGCAGTGCTGGCCAGGACAACCTGAGTCTCATCTCCTAAAGCTGTGACCTGGGGCAGGTAAGAAAGCCACCTGGGGCCTCGGTCTCCTCATCTGCAAATGGAGATAACAGATCCTGGGCTTGCTAAGAGACTTGAGTGAGATAGCATTTGCAAAGCACAGTACTTGGTTCCCAGCAAGCGCTCAAATATGACAGTTATGAAAGGTGTTATCGTGTGTAAGTACTGTCTGAGCAAGCAAGATTCTATCTTACGGTCCTTTTCTGTCATTTCTTAATAGTAAGTTATTATTTAACTAGTACTTATTCTCTGCCAGGCCTTGTTTTAGGTTTTTTTTTTTTTTTTTTGCAGTACCGGGGATTGAACCCAGGGGCATTCTACCTCCGAGCTACACCCCGGCCCTATTTTTTATCCTTTATTTTGAAACCGGGTCTCACGAAGTTGCGGAGGGCCTCACTAAGTAGCTGAGGCTGGTTGCGAACCTGGATCCTCTGGTCTCTGCCTCCCAAGTACTGGGATTACAAGCGTGTGTCACCACGCCCGGCAAGTGTTTTTAATACATTAGCTCATATACTCAAAACAGCCCAATGCAGCCCAATGAGGTAGGTATTTTATTATTCTTATTTCACAGATGAGGAGGTTGAGGTGAAGAGAGGACAAATAGATCACCCAGGTCACACAGCTAACAAAGGTCAGAGCTGAGAGTGGAACCCGGGGGGACTGAGTGCAGCGTCAATCCACATTCTTGTCACACATTGTACTAGCCTTCTTCTCTGAGGATTATCAATGCTCATGATTCTTGATCAAAACCAGGATACAATTCCCATTTCCTTGGGCAATGTACAAGATCTCTCAGGCTTGGTTCCCCACTACTCAGCAGGTGGACAGGCTCCTCCTAGGAGAATGGCTTTGGAATCAGCCCACCCTGGATATGGCTAAGACATCCATCTGGTCAAGTCACCAGGCTGCCCTAGGCCTTGGTATTCACCCATGAAGTGGGGGTAATGATGTTCATAGGCGGTCATAGACGACTGTTCAATCAATGGAAATTCCTATTGCCAATAATAACAGTGATACATTTTATTTAGCAAAAATACTACCATATAGTGGACATTTCTTTCTTAAAAATAATTTTTTTCCTCTTTGGCCAAGGTAGTAATTTTCATCCTTGAATTTTTTTTTTGTACTGGGGATTGAACCTAGGGGTGTTCTACCTCTGAGCTACACCCCTAGCCCTATTTTATTTTTTTAATTTTTGTTTTTTGCGGTACTAGGGATTGAACCCATGGGCCTTCTACCTCTGAGCTATACTCCCAGCCCTATTTTTATTTTTTTATTTTGAAACAGGGTCTCACTAAGTTGCGGAGGGCCTCACTAAGTAGCTGAGGCTGGCTGCGAACCTGCGGCCAGGTTCCTGTCTCAGTCTCCCAAGTACTGGGATTACAAGTGTGCACCACCACACCCGGCTTTTCTTTTTTTTAAATAGGATCTTGCTAAGTTGCTGAGATTGAACTTGGGATCCTCCTGCCTCAGCCTTCCAAGTACTGGTTATCCCTGAATTTTTAAGTCACTTGCTTTGTAGTGACTAGGACTTACCACCAGAGGAGATTGGGGTACCCCTTTTCCGAGGCCACCTGCCTGCTCCTATCTAGAGAGCTGGGCCTGGGCTGCAGGAGCTCATGGGAGCAGCTCAAAGCCAGGCATTGTGCAGTGCTCACTTCCTTGAACCACCACAGTGAACCCAGGACCAGCAGGGCTTGCAGGGCGGGGAGAGGGAAGGTACCACCATTTTTCCTTATGCTCCTCTCTCTTCCAAAAGATCAATCCTGAGCATCTTTATCCCCAGCAGATTTCCTCCTCTTGCCCCAAACCAGAGGAGGGGAGAGCTTTTTCTATTCTCTCCAGTAAAGGAAGCGCTTCAAGTCTTCCTATGCAGCAACAAGAATGATAAGTGATAGACACTGACATTGCTTTCCTAGCATCCGTCCTCCCTTGTGCCTTACTAAGCACGCCTTGGATTTGTTTGGGGAGGCAGAGTGCCTGCTTCTGGCTCCTTTGGAAGCTGGGTGGTGACATAGCCCCATTCTAGCCCATGCGATGTAAGTGGAAATCCATATCTGGGAATCCTAATGGTTTTCTGATTGGAAATCACAGCTCCCCTGTCTTCCTCTCTCCCTTTTCCTGCTAGAATACAGATATGATGGCGGGGAGCATGGAGAAAGGGAATAGCTGATGGGAGACACATGCTGTGAATGGAAGAGTGAAAAAGCAAAAGGTGACTGGGTCCCAGTGGCAGGACCTTGGGCTGCTCACTCCTGGGCTCTGGCTAAATAAGAATAATCAAACCCTAACCAACACTTAAGCCAGTTGGATTCTGTTACCAAACATAATTTTAACTGAAAAATAATTGCCAACAGTCATGGAGCTCTAATTATATTTTTGGGGAGGAGGGGAGCAGTACTATTGTATCAAATCCTCACTATAAACTTTTTTGTGGTACTGGGGATTGAACCCAGGGGCATGCTACACCCCCAGCCCTATTTTATTTTTATTTTTTAAAACAGGGTCTTGTTAGGTTGATGAGAGTCTCATTACTTGTTGAGGCTGTCCTCGAAGCTACGATCCTCCTGTCTCAGCCTCCCAAGTACTGGGATTACAGGCATGTGACACCACACCTGGTCACCATAAACCTCTGATAGTGGATCCATTATTGTCCCCTTTTACAGGTGAAGAAACCAAGGCCTGAAAAGCTCAAATAATACCAAACATATGCTAAAAGTAGTGATGCTATATTACCCAATTTTACAAAGGGGGAAATTGAGGCCCAGGTCTTCGAGTGAGAGCTGGAGGCGGGATCTGAACCCAGGAAGTATGACAGACTCCAGGATCATGTGCTGAGCAGTGTAGGGCAGGACCAAACTCCAGCGCCACCCATCTGTCTTGTCCCACATGGATCTCTCTGTTGTCACTGACAGGTCATTGGCTCTCCCAGAGTAGCAGAACTAGCTATGGGGTTCCTTTTCCCCTATAGACAGTCCCCAAATCACCCTGGACAGTTAGGTCACTGGTAATCTCATGTATGCGAGGGGAAAAAGCCTGAGCACAGGCTGGGTGATGAGAGGCGGGTGCCCTGGGGACTGACGAGGTGTGTGCGTGTGCGCGTGTGCGTGCGCGTGCGCGTGAGTGTGTGTGTGTGAGTGTGTGTGTGTGTGAGTGTGTGTGTGTGAGTGTGTGTGTGTGTGTGTGTGTGTGTGTGTGAGTGTGTGTGTGTGAGTGTGTGTGTGTGTGTGGTGTGGGGGGACGGTTGATGGAGGAGCTACAGCTCATATTCAATCCACACTGAGTTCGACATGAGGCACAAGAATAGCACAAGAAGTACAAATACAGGCATGGGTCCAAATCCTGGCTTTGCCATACTTCTTGCGTCACCTGGTGAGGCCATCTTCACATGCCAGTGTCCTCCTCTGTGTGACGGCAGGACAGGGCTAAGGATGAGATGAGATGGTTCACAGGGAGCTCTCAGCAGCGCGCCTGGCCTACAGGAAGTACCCTGCTAATGTTAGTTGGTATTTTATAATTAGACAAATCGACAGTAGAGACTACTTCTCACTCCCAAAGTGCTACATCCAGCCTCTTTGGTTTAGGTTCATACGGATATACACCAGGGTAAATATGATGGTTTGTTTAGAGAAAATGTTAAAATCAGTACAGAACAGTGAATTTAGTAGAAAGATCAATTCAGACAGTCATGGTGTAGTCTCAAAGAGTGATAATTGTGGTTCCCCAAGGCTTTCTTATAAAGAAACATCTATTCTAACCATTCTTAAGAGCCTTAGGCAGATTCTTTTTCTTTTTAAATTTTGTTTTATCATTTTTTCATTTATTTTAATTGGGTGCATTGCAATTTGTTTTATTTATTTATTTATTTGGTTTGAAGCTGAGGATTAAACCCAGGGACATTCTGCCTCCTTACTCCTTTAAAAAATTTTTTTTAAAAAATTTTGAAACAGGGTCTTACTAAATTGCTTGGGGGTCTTGCTAAATTGCTGAGGCTGGCCTTGAAGCTGCGATGCTCCTGTCTCAGCCTCCCAAGTACTGGGATTATAGGCGTGCACCAGATTCTTTCTTTTCATGAACAAGGTCCTGCTTAGAATTTTGTGTCCCTGCAAAGTCACTGCTCGGCTTTGTTGGCAGACTGACTGTGGGTTGTTCCTTCCACACAGCGTGCTCTGCCAGGGCACACCATACAACAATCAACAGATGAGCCATCAGTGCTGCATCCTAGAAACAGAATGGGTTAAAAGTGATTTCAAATTCTTTGGTGTTCCTCCCATTGAGAGGGGAGTCTCATCTCCTCCCCTCGAGTCCAGGCTGGCCTTAGTGACTACTTGACTGAAGAAGTGTAGTAGAAGCAACATCTTAGGACTTCCCAGGCTAGGTTATACTCAGCCTTGTGGCTTTCGCCTGGGCCTCCTAGAAGACTTGCTCTTGGAACTCTTAGCTACTGAGTGAAAGTCTGGCCACGCAGAACAGCCTTGAGACAGCACGGAGAGCAGAGGGGCCCGGCTGAGCCCAGCCCTTCAGCTGTGCCTTCAAAGGCTTAGACATGTGAGTGAGGCCTTCTCGGACCTTCTAACCTACCTATCCACCACCACCAAATGACCTCCACCGAAAGCGCATGGAACAGAAGAAGCGCCCAGCTGGTCCCTGCCCAAATTCCCGATCCACAAAAGCAGGAGTGGTAATAATGCACTGGTGGTTTGAAGCCACTGAGTCTTGGGGTGCTTTGTGACACATCAATAGGTGACAAAAATACAAATACTGCTGGATCTTGTGACTCAGGCTCAGAGGTTGAACCGCGTACCAGTGCTGGCATTTAGCAAGGGGTCAATCACTGGATTTGGAAGACAAAGACACCTGAGATGAGACAAAGAGAAATGTGTTTTCATAGGTCATCTGTCCTAGATGATGTTTTCAAATGAAGTTTTTCATTTGTGATGTGGACTGCATACCAGCGGTGCCAATGCAGTACTCAGCTAGGTAAATGCCGGGAGCATCAGTGAACTGTCTTTTAAGCTACTGTGATGTTCATGGGGTCAACCTGGTGATGTAACCTGTGTGCTCTACATTGTTCAAAGGTGGCATGTGGCACAAGGACGTGTGAATTCAAGTGATCAGATGCAAACTAAAAGAGAGATGACTATTTCTGAGAGCTGTGGGTTAAATTTTTTTGGCTGCTCTTGGAATGGAAAATGATTGTGAATTTTGGGGGAAAAATACCAGAGCAATCTGTTTTCTTGGCCGCATGCTATGGAGCAATTTTAAAGCATTGAAGTGCTTTCCATATTTTCTAATCACTCAAGTCCAGAACTGATTATGGCTCTCAGCATCTCTCGGATTCACACTACTGGAGCCCTCCATGTCTTTCAGGGAGAGGTTTCACCTTGAAAGCAGGCGCCTGGATTCAGTAAAGCACAGCTCGCTACAGCAGGAACAAACACTTTAATTGCAGCCCGGCTCCAACAAGGACCAGGTGTTTTGGAAAATCACTGAGGGCCCAACTCAGAGACAACCCAGATTCACTCTCTCTTATCTCACAGAAACAAAACATAACCTCTCCTCCAAACAGAAAAAAAACCAAAAACAAGCCCTACCATAAAACCAAGTTCCTCCAAACAAAAAAGAGAAATGTAGATTGCTGGGACCTGTGGGCAAGGACACATACAGACACACACACAAACACACACACACACACACACACACACACACACATACACACAGAGTTGTATATATAGAACATCTCTGGAAAGAGCCCCAATAAATTGATAATAATAGTTTCTTCCGGAGAGAATAGAAGAACTGGAGAAAATTGGGGGTTGATGGAGGAGAAAGGCATTTTTCACTATAATTTTTGAATACTTAAAGATTAAAAAAATATTGTATTACTGTTCAAAATTATGAGGCAGCATAATTTCAAACTTGTATATGGTACTTATGATACGCTAGGCAATGTGTTAAATGCTGTATGCATATTTACTCCTTTAATCCTTACAATAACCCTACAGTGCAGACATCACATACCATCCTGATTTTGCAGATGAGGAAACTGAGGTATAGACAGGTTAAGCAACTTGCTGAAGGTCACACAGTTACTACATGCAAAACTGAGATCTGGACCCAGAGAGTCCGGATCTGGAGTCTGTCCTCTTAATACTGCATAATGCTGACTTGCGCCAAATAAATATTGTCACTTGTTCTTAATTGAGTTGGGACAGATAATAAAATCATTTCTTTCTTCTCTCATGCAGTTCTCCAGGGAAGTGGGGTAGAGGAGATTATGGTTGACAATAACCAAGAAACAATTCACTTACAATCTTAAATAAACCAGGATGGCTTTAGGGGGCTTTAGAATCACATGAACACCACTTCAACATCACGACTTTGGCCATGTTGCTCAATCTTTCAGACTCTTAGCAGCTACTATGAGCTAGATACTCTGCTAGGATCTAGGGACAACCAGCGAATAAAGCAGAGCCCCTGCTTCTAGGAAACTTACCGGATGCTGGCAGAGACAGGCAATAGACAAATGATCACACAAATCCTAATGTGTGCACCAAGGAAAAACTAAAGAGTGCTTCTGAGAAATGGGATTGGCATCCTGATTTACACTGGATGGTCAGGAGGTGCCTCTAGATAGAGAGCCAAAGAATGAGAAGGAGTAGAGCAGGGAGAAGTGGGAGGGGATAGAGGAAAGAAAAAGTGTTCTGCTGCTAGGAACAAACTATGGCCAAGACGGGAGACCAAGAAGAGGTGTTTGAGGACAGACAGTCCCATGTTGCTAAAGCAAAATGAGATCAATTGAGTTTGGAACAAGAGGCAGATCGTACCCGACTATGGTAAGGATTAGGTAACTTGCCTAGGAGCCCTGGTAAGCCTTGAAGGTGATAAGTGGGAGTGGCACAGCCTGCCTTACTTTTTAAGGAGATTGTTCGGGCTGTTGTGTAGATTGTGCACATAGGCGGAGGCAATAGAGGACGTGAAAGGCCAGCTAGGGAGACACTGCAGGAAGTGATGGAGATGGCTCGGAGAAAGTGCTGGCAGGGGGAGGGCAGGAGATACATCTGAGATCCATGTTGGTGGTACAATATTTAATGGGAGGGGAACATTCGCTATGAAGTGTTACTGTGGAGCATAAATTGATGGCTATGAAAATGCCTCATCAACTGTAAAGTGCCCAACAAAGAGAATGTCACTATAGATGAAGAGGCCGGGTTCCAGAGAGACTTTAATTTGCCCAAAGTCACACGGCTGCTTGGCGGTGGGGAGGAAGGAGCGAAAGCAGCTGGCCTGCGATTCCTTCACTCTTCTCTGTGGCTGTATCCCCGGGAGAGAAAAGAAGGCTGGTGAGCAGGTCTAAGCCTGACAGAGGTCCTGTCAAATGACCTCTGGGTAAACAGAATAGTGGTATTTAGGATGTCCCTGACTGAGGATTACCTCTAGCAAATAGCAGTGGAATCTATGAAGCAGGGCTCCTTGAGGACTATCACGTCAGCTACACAACTATAACACGGTTATAACAGGGAGATGTTTCATAACTGAAATGCTCCATGTTCTGCAGCACTAGGTGACCTCTGATCCTTACCTATTATCCCGGGCGAGAGGTGTGTGTCCAGTGAGGGACGATAGGGCCTGGGGAGCTGCTCATGGGGTCCTGGATGTTTCTTTATGTCACGTAAGTCTCTTGATTGCAAGTGCCCTTGAAATTACTTAGCCAAACTTGCCACTGGGTAAGACCGCTGATGAATGTGATGTGATGGTGATCAGACCCTACGTCCTTGCTCGGTCACACATACCTGTTTCCCAGGCCTTACTCTTCCCACAATCCCTATGAGCCCCCTGCTAATGTCAGGCCTGATTATAAGACTTGTTATATCTGAACCCCTCGCTAGTGGCAAAACACTGGTATTTGACACATCAGATATCTATCTACTAGGAAAATTATATTTTAGGATGCTGATGCAATTGAAGAAGCATGATGTATTTGGTTTCACTGTGCCAAGTAAATCTGGGAGAACATAATACTGGATTTTTTGGGAGGATTCTTACACATATCCTGGGAGGTGAACCGGGCATTTTGTCTCCAATGATTGATCTTAAGCAGTTATCTTAGGACTCTTCTGATGCTTAGATCTGTTCCCCCCCAAAAAAAAAAAACCTGCCAAAGAATCAGTACAATAACATCATTCCCAAAACTACTCATGGCCTTCCTAAATCCTGTTTTTTTTTCTCTCTCTCCTTTTTAAGGTGCACAATTTATCTTCACACACAACTGTGTTTTGAAACTCAGGAAGAATGATAAAGGAAAACTGTCACTCCAGCTGGATGGGAGGGAAACCTTTTTGTCCTCTGCCTTGTAATAAACTGCATTTATACCAGAGGCATCAAAAGACAGAAACAGCACACGGACCTGACACCCTTCTCCTGGTTAAAACCACCCATCATGTACTGAGCCGCAGCAGATGAAGCACATCAAAGGGCAGGTCTCCTCTGGCAGATGCTGACCAAGAGGAGTTTGGCAGGCATAAACACGTCTTGTGAAGAGAAGCTTCTGACGTCCTCTTTCCCCCACACGAACTCCCCAACCAAAGCCTGCCGTTTACCTTCGGCGAGAGGGTCCAGGGTGTGTATCATGAGCTGGAAGATGCTGTTCCTCATGAGGCTGTTGTGGAGGGAGGCAGAACTTCCACCCCGCTGGAGGCGTGGCTTCGCCTGAGCAGAGAAACCAAAGACACTGTTAGTTCTCGGCCACGAAGGGCCCGCATGTTACACGTAGGATCTCTCCTAGTCTGGAGGTCACACATTTCTGTCACAAGACCCCACATTATTCAACCAAAGATTTTCAACGTGCATCTCAAACCTCCTGTGGGAATGGCTTTCTTACAGCCTTTCCTACTGAATGAGTTAATGGCTCCCATTTTTCTTAGAGCTTCGTAAATGCCAGGCAATGCGCTTCATGCTTCAGATCATTCACTTATCTCACTCTCAAAACACCCCTGTGAAATGGATCCTGTTACTATTAACTTTAGATAAATGAGGGAACTTAGTCTCTGAAATGAGCTTTTCTTGAAGACTGGTACTCAACTAATGGGTGGTCTCTAAAATTACTGGATGGTGCATCCTCTCAGTAAAATTTTTGAGTGTGTATATCTGTATCTACATCAATATCCATGCTAATACCCATATCTATATAGACATACATACTAAAATATAAGCATATATATATATATATATATATATGTATTTTGTGTGTGTATGTGTGTGGGGAGGTTATGGGGATTGAACTCAGAGGCGTTCTACCTTCCAGCTACACCCCCAGCCCTATTTTATTTTTTATTTATCTCACTAAGTTGCTGAGGATCTCACTAAGTTGATGAGACTGGCTTCAAACCTGCAATCTTCCTGTCTCAGCCTCCCAAGTACTGGAATTATAGGGGTGTACCACCATGCCTGGTGAGCATTTACTTTTTAAAAAGGTAAGATGAATGATAATAGAAAATAAATGATGGAGGTGCTAATATTTAATTCTTGCTCTCCAAAGGATCATCTTACACGTTTCCTGGGGTACCCTGTCTCTACCCTGGGGATTGCAGCTCTAATCCAGAAAGCTCTATGGTCTGTGTTAAGTGAGATCTGAAGAGACCGAGTCTCCTATCACAGATCCAAGGAGAACCCTCCTGGCTTTGAGGGGGCTCCTTTGCACAAACTCCTATAGTTTGTGATCCTTTGCACAAATAAATGGAACTGAGATATGAGAGAGGACGAATGAGTCTATAGAGATGAGGTTACCAACAAACTCTTTTTATCTCCCAAAGCAAACAGTCTAAAAAAATCCCAGCCCAAACCCTCTGTATTTTGACAGATTTTTATCCCGAATAGAAATTGCTTTCTTCCCCTTGGTTGATTTTGTGCTGCTTATCACAGGGGAAGATGCTCAGAGGCAGCCAAGTTTTACAGACAGACAGATTTAAAGAGGAAGGAAGTACTGCAATATAAGGGAATTAATTTGTTATTGAAATTTTGGTCTAAAAGTTTGACATGAAATTTTCTGTGGCCAGGTAAAAATAAAATACCATTTCCAACAAGTTTTTCAGCCTTCTACATTGCAGGATTTCCCAAAATATTCCATTACACTCCAAACCCTCAAGAAGGCTTCCCAAGAAAGTCCCATAAGAGACTCCATAATTAAACACATTTAGAAAGTGCTAATTCCATGGGTCCCCAGAGTGGGTGATACTGCCCCCCAGGGGGTGCTGGAACAAAATATAGGTACATAAAAGAACACAAATTTGTCACTGCATCTTCCTGTTTATTTGCTTAAAAGAGGTAGATTTCCAGGGGTTGCGTGGAGTCATTTTTGTTTTCCTCTCAGAAGGGGCGATAAGCCAAATAAATTTGGGAAGCTCTGTCCTAGACCTCTGTCTAGATATTTAGAGTTTCAAGACACATATTAGACTACTCAGTCTAACGCTAAAGAAATATGGTAACTCCATTAACTTGGACAGTGTTTCCAAACCATAGCCGATACATCCCTTGCTTTTTAAAATACTTATTAACAATCATGGTCCAAACGTTTGGAGGCAGTCATGAAGCATGCAGTGAGCTTGAAACAGGAGTAAAATCTCACTATGAGATATGTGAAGGAATCTGACTTTCTTAGTGTGATTTTACTATAGTTGATATTCTATTAAAATATTCCCAAACTCAACAGTGTTCAGAGGAGAATCAGGGGATCAGTGGAGCCTCAATGAGCTTCATGTCATAGCCTGGTACTAGATCTAGCATATTCTCTGGGCTCTCAACCATTGTTTTAGGTCTTTGAGCATTACAGAAGGAAGGACAGGGTCATAACTATCTTCATTACTATTTCTTTTAGCCTTAAAAGTCTTGTACTCTTTTAAATGCATTGTACTGTTTAGTTATAGATGATTAAGTTTCAAACTATTTTAGGGGCGCTGTTAGGGGACTTGAGTAGAGTTGAAACATAATCCCTGATCGCTGAACACAAAAACTTGGAAAGTCATTTCCTTGCCATGTTGCACAATATGAAATGTGTTAATTAGACAGGAACTGGAAAATGTGTTTGTTGTTAATAATTTGTCATAACCATCATTACTATGGCTCTTATGCTGGGAAACTGGAAGAACTCTTCATTATCTTCATTAGAATAGGATTATCTCTACAGAAGAACTTAAAGCAGTCTTTCAGCCATTATGCACATATTGAATATGTCTCATGCAGCATTTCTTTTGATGGGACCAAAAGAAATTTTCAATGAAAAAACTATGTGCATGCGGATACACAGATAAACAGTTATCAAGCATTAGGTTACAGTGTGCCCAAATATCAGCTCAACATCCCTTGGAATATAATTTGGAAATTTCTTACTCTTTCAACTCCTATAAAAGTCCACACTCAATGGAAGAGAGAATTCAAACTTTTGAGACATGGGACCAGAAATAATTTGTCGGTGACTATCAGAATTCAGCTGCTGCTCATCATAGGACAGAATATACCCCCCCGGGGGATGGTTAAACCACATATGTATTCCAAGGGAGAGGGTGATTTGCTGAGCATGGCCTGCCTTCTTCCCACCCCTGCCCCACGCTCTCCACAGGCACAGGAACAGACAGGCAGGGCCACTGGTTCCTACCGGTAGAGTCGGTTCATCCTTGTCCCTGGCTGTAGATGACTGCATAAGGGGAAAAGGCAAAAACAAAGGACAAATAAATAAATAAGTGACAAATTACATATAGAGCTTGCATTTAATAACAAGTATCAGCATAGAGAAAGATTTGTTTTTTTCTGCTCCTGGGATGAGTTAAGCCGAAACAGGGGGCCAATGGCATATATTTCTAGTCAATATATAATTTATTTAGATACAGGATCAATTCTCTTGAAAGGTCAAAGTTGAATGGCTAAATCAAATGCCCAATAGCAGAGGGCAGTTAAATCAATTATGGTATAGCTATGAAGTGAAATACCATGCGATCATCAAAATCTGAGGTGAATTCACATGTACTGAAAGAATATATCTTAGATGTACTGTCAAGTGAAAAAATATTTTTAAAACCCTATCATTATTATATCACTTCATAAAAATAAATTAATAATACTTTAGTATATATAAAGAAAAATTCAAAAAGAATTAGTGTTATTAGTGGGTATCACATTGTTGCAGGGGATGAGAATATAGGGAAGTGTCCCTGTCCATGTTTTGGAGGGAGCAGTTCATCATCCTGCATATGGTAAATAAAATCAGACCTGAAGAAGCTAGGCCATCGAATTAAAGACCAGGATCATCACACATGGAATTCAGACAATCCACCTTTTCTCCTGTCCTCCAACCAGCACACTTTGAATGCTCTATTCTAAAAATGGAAACCTCGGTCCAGTTGGAAAAGGACCAGTGCAGTGTTAGAACACAAGGGCACCTGGGGAGGGGACAATGGAATGCCACCAACATGACCCAACTGGATGACTTCTTTGCTTCCCCAACCCATTGTGTCCTGTCTTATACAGAACTGGGCACTGTCTAGGTGCCTGCTGACTCTCCCCATCCTTAGACCTCTCACTAAGCCTTTGCCACTTCTGCTCAACTGTGGGCACCTATGGCAAGAACAAGCCAGCATCTCCCCACCCCGCCCTGCCATCGGGTCTTCCCTATTGGATTCTGAGCAGATTGGCAGCTGTAGGAACAACCATACACAAGGAGAAGAGGTGATGGCTGCAGAGTTGTTCTAAAACCTTCACGAGCTGTAGGTTCTTTTTTTTTTAGATCCTACCACACAGGTCATATAAAAAATGCTAAGATGCTGACACATCCCACATAAAATATACAATCCTATGTAAAAAATGGAGAGGGTTCTTAACATTTCGAGTTCCAAATTATTGGCTATGTGCGATTCATTTATGATCGGCCTGCTCAAAATCTTGGAAAGTGAGAAAACTGAACCCATAATTCGTTTTCACACGTAATTTTTAAGAAGAGCAAATGTGATACTTAATGAGGTTGATTACTATTTTGTTATAGATATATAGATATCAGTTAAATATTTAATAATCTTGATTTATGTAGAGATATCTTTTTGGACTTTGAAATCACTATGATTTTTTTTTTTTTTTGCGGTACCGGGGATTGAACGCAGGGGCGTTCTACCTCCGCGCTACACCCCCGGCCCTATTTTTTATACTTTATTTT
>PVJS01028138.1:0-25723 GCA_004027185.1 Glis glis
AGGGAAATGCAAGTTAAGACCATGATAAGTACAAGATCCGATGGCTATCATAAAAAGAAGCAGATGATAATATGGATTAGCAAAGACATGGAGAACTGGATCCCTTGTACATTGCTGGTGTGATGAAAAATTTGCAACTATGTTGCTTCATTTGTATTTTGGTACCAGGGATCAAACTCAAAACTACACCCAAGTTCTTTTTATTTTTTATCTTGGAACAGGGTTTCACTAAGTTGCTGAGGGTCTCACTAAGTTGCTGAAGCTGACCTCAAACCTGCAATCATCCTGACTGTACCTTCCAAGTATTGGGACAGATGGGTACAACCACACCTAGTTAACTATGGAAAATAGTTGGCATTTCTCTTTTTCCAGATGGCTGATTGTTGAGTTTGATCAAGAGAAGACACTAAAGTGATTCTGGAATGTGAGGCAAGAAGACACACCAGTTCAAGATCCATTCTTCTTAATTGTTTTTCAGCAACATTTACCACTATTGTTGGATGTTAAGAACATACAAGTTATAGAATATCCTTAAGAATGCTATCAATACTCAAGTAGACTTAAGAAATGTAGGAAAAATATCATCAGTGATTTAAATGTATTACTTATATTCTAACAAACATTGCACCTCACATAAAAATTAATTTAGAAAAGTAGTTATAGTTAGTCACTGATATAAATGATTCAGCATCGTATGTTATTTTCAAAACTAAATTCATGATCAATTGCTTTTGTCTCCAGTCTCTGTGGTTTTTGCCAATTCCTGCCTTTGAACATCAGATTCATAATAAACAAGACTATCCAAGAGATTTTAAAGATGAAAGATTCCATGGCAATTCTGACTTCATTTGAGACCAGTTAGTTTTTGTGTTTAATTTTCTTGACCATGGAGATATTTGAAATCTGCAAAAACTAATCTTGAAGAAACAGACATATGGACAATACTTCAATTTTGTGTATTTAACAGAGTTGAATTTTTATGACTTTGCCAATTCTATCTTCATATTTGTGTATTTTCCTCTGTGTGTATACATTGCTTTATATGAAAAGACTTCAAAATTAAAACAAATGAAACAATTCTTTGTTTACTTATGATTAGCAAAGGAGGTATACATCTTTCAATATGATTTAAACATTGCAAAGAAGATCTATTTTGACAAAATCATTAGTGAGTTTGCAGAAGGTACTTATTGGGGAGGCTGAGACAGGAGAGTCTCAGGATTGAGGCCAGCCTCAGCAACTTAGTGAGATCCTGTTTCAAATAAAAATGAAAAAGATAGAAATGGTGACACCTGCCTGTACTCTCAGTACATGGGAGGCAGAGACACAGGGACCACAGGGTGGGGGCCAGTCTCACCAACTTAACAGGACTCTCAGAAACTTAGTGAGACCCTGTTCCAAATTAAAAAAAAAATAATAAAATAGAACTAGGAGTGTAGCTCAGAGGCAGAATGTCACTGGATTCCATTCTCAGTATAAAATAAAATGATTATAAATAAAATGACCTATAAAAAAGATGTGTGGAGAGCAATTTAAAAAATTAGGGCTGGTGGTATAGCTCAGAGTTATAATGTCCATGGACTCAATCCCTAGTACCACACACACACAAATAAACAAACAAACAAATAAATAAATAAATAAGAAATTGCAAATCAGAAATAGACTGGACTTTGGTTCAAATAGTCCTTATAGAGCCTCATGATTGCTTCAGAATAATGTGGAATGACCATATAAACACATAGTCTCCCCCTCTTTTCTTTTTTTTTTTCTTTTTTGCAGTACCGGAGATTGAACCCCCAGCCCTATTTTTTTTATACTTCATTTTAAAACCGGGTCTCACGAAGTTGTGGAGGGCCTCACTAGGTAGAGAGAGAGAGAGAGAGAGAGAGAGAGAGAGTGCTGAGGCTGGCCGTGAACCCAGATCCTCCGGTCTCCGCCTCCCAAAGTACTGGGATTACAAGTGTGCGCCACCACGCCTGGCTCTCCCCCTCTTTTAAAGAGATGCATTAATGTAATTAAAGAGCACTAGTGCATTACTTTTTTCCTTTGTAGTACTTTATATATTTGAATTTTTCTTTTTTGTTGAGTGATTATATATTCAAATTTAGTAAAAGAAAATCATTATTGCCTATTTCTTTTCTGGACATTATTATCAAAAGACCATGATTGCAGATGCTTAAAGGCAAGATATGGAGGGAGATCTTTTTCCATTTAAAATGCTCTCTCCAGTATAGGTTTTAAAAGTACTGCTATATTTGGTTTTTTATTCCATTTTCAACTTATTTTTTCATGTGTTATGAGGGAAAAATAAATAAAAATATAATATAAATTTCTGATAATTATAACCTTAACAAGCCAGGTATTAAAGTAGCTAGAAGTGAGACCATATTGCAGGAGGAGGGGAATCTAACATTATAATCTAATGGGACTGAAATAAACACATAGGGCCCTCGCTATCATTTCTAACTTAAGGTAATAGTGTCCTCTTGTTTTCTATATTACTATCCAACTGTATAAGATCATTCAAAAAAGCAAAAGTAGCAACTGAAGAATATTCAAGGCCTCAGGTGACAAAGATCTTTTGTCTTTCTCACCAAGGTTGTCCTGCAAACCAGGTTGCATAGTTTTAGATAGGAAACCTGTTAGGACCATCCTGAATTTGTGAAACAAAGAAAAATTCCATAATAAAGTATTTTGTATTTCATGAGGACGTGTACTATTAACTCTCATATAGCACAGAAGACTTACTTTAACACTGTGCTAAGAGATTTAACTAAATTTAACCTGATTCCTACCTACATTAAGTCATGGATTCTGTCTCTGCAGGCAACCCCAGGCTCCATGCTACCTCTTTGCTCATGAAAATTCAATTTTTCCAAACTGCAAAATGTTCATTGTCAAATTCCCCATGCCAGGCCATTTTCAGTAATTCTACACCTTCTTCTGTAATCCAATCACACATGGCCCAATAGTCCCCTTTCATTCCTCCTCCACTTCCTTGTACTCCCTTCTTCCTAAGAAAACCTCAGTCACCTCTGTCTTAGTAAGAGTTGAGCTCAGTTAGTAACAAAGTCTCTCTTCCCTACTTAATTTATCAGAGTAAAGTTTATCAAGCCACCTTTAACAAAGATTTGATTATGGTTTTCTTTGGCAGACACAGATATGGTCCATTTTATTGAACTTTATTCAAATAGAGAATGTTTCAGAAAATGCATAGTAAAAAAATTAGGCTTCTTGCTCCTCTCAAATCAACAAGCTAAGGTTTCACTGAGTTTCATTGTTTTTAGTTATGATAATATGCGTAAACCAACATTCAAGTAGAATTATTAGAGGAATTGTAAAACTTGAATTGCATAATCCTTAATGTTTAACTAGGAGTAAAATACATAGGTAAACCAGGAAGGCAAAGATCTTGAAAAATATGGAACATAATCTTCCACACTTTGATATGTACTGATTGAATTAAATAAAATGATCTCACCTATGTTGTTGTGATAGTTAATCTGGTTTGTCAACTTGACCCACCTAACATCATGTGACTTTGGTTGTGTAACAGCAGATTGTACCGGAAGTCCTGCCCTAAAGGTGGGTAGCAGGGTTCTGATAGGTGCAGGGCTTAGATAAAAGAAGGAGAAAGCCGTGTAGAGGGAGCCATGACTCTTCCTGAAGAAAACGCATTTGCTCTCGTCTGAGATCATCGGTCTCCAACTTTGCCGTTTCCTTGAAGATCTTCTTGATCTTCTGCTCTCATCTGAGATCGTCGGCCTCCAGCCTTCGAACTGAAACTTCACCATCGTTTTTCCGAAGAGCTTCCTTATCTTGAATTGGTGGTTGCTTCAATCCTAAGGCTCCAGCTCTTAGACCACCCGACCAGCTACTGATTCCTCTGATTCTTCACGTGCAGTCGAAACTCAGGACTACATTGTGAGCTGATCTAATAAATCCCTTTTTCATATACTCATTCTGTGAATTCTGTTAATCTAGTGAACCCTGACCAATACACTTGTCTACCACTCTGAGGTCTGAAATAACTCTATTGCTCTTTTTCTTCTTTCCTGTCCTAACAAGCAACATTTTTATGACCAGGAAAGTAACAGTTACCACACTGGCCAGTAGCAGTACTGAAACCATGTAACATTGTGATCAGCTGGTTGAATATGTTTGCCTGATCATAATGAATCGTTGATAACCACATATCATTCCCTTTATAGCTGAAGAAAAATCAAATAAATATCAACTTACAGAATGAACTAGTAAAGATAGGCAGACTTTTTTGTGTAGATGGTAAAAATGAGTAAACAAAAAAGTGGAAGGAAAGGAAATTAGTTTTTTAGTGCTCAATATACAGATCTTTGTGTATGGGCCCGAACTTCTTGAACTCCTTGGATTTAAACATTTGACGAGAAAAACTGGTAGAGCACAAGTATTGTTTAATGTAGAGATTAGAATTAGTTATGTCTGAAACACAAAACAAATAAGAACAACAAACCATCATCTGAGGTGAGGTTAAAGTCCTTGAATTAACCAGCAAGCAAATATTAGTGGATCAGCTGAACAAAGTTCAAAATATAAAAGGCAAGTCCATGCCAAGGCTCAGACACATGTCTAGGAAAAGGTTATCCAAAGTTGGTATTGATGAGAAACTGGTATTGAAATTTTACCAGTGGATCAATGATTAAAACTATTGAAAGTGAATTTTGCCTGTTTTGTATCCTGACTCTAACTCTTACTTGTCCTTTTTATAATTTTCTATGTTTGTAATTGTTCATTGCTTAACATAATGGAAAGGATAAGAATAGTGGCTTTCTTCTCTGATTACAGTGAGCAATATGTATTGATTCTTAGAATACTCTGAACTATTCTTATCATTTAGTAGTCTGTCAGTACATGCTATTACTGTTGTGCTTCTATTGGTATTATGACTTTTAGAATCTGAGAAGTGCTCAGTACTTTCCATTGAGGCATTTCAGTTGCATTTGTTTGTAGTGTTGAAATGATTATAGACTAATCATTAAGTAGGAAGGATACATATAGGGAAATGCCTTGATCCATCTTAGCCCCAATGGGCTAAGCATGACCTAGTATCATTAGAAGTGGAGGTAATTTATCTTCCTGTTATTTAATTGTATTATTTCTAGTTTTATATTCATATTTATTTTGATACTGAGGATTGAACCTAGCGGGGGGGGGGTCTTTTCTCCTGAACTACACTCCCAGTTCTTTTTATATTTACTTTTGAAAGAAGTTCTTACCAAGTTGTTGAGGATCTTGCTAAGTTTCTGAGGCTGGCTTCAGACTTGTGATCCTCCTGATTCAGTCTCCCTAGTACTAGGGGTACAAGAATGTGCCACCACACCCAGCTTCTTTCTGTTATGTAAAGAGAAGGAGCCAGGTGTAATAGAGTATGCCTATAATTTCAGCACTTGAGAGGCTGAGACAGGAGGATCACACATTCCATATCAGTCTCAGATATCAGTCTCAGCAACATAGTGAGACACACAGCAACCTAATGAGACTCTGTTTCAAAGCAAAACAAAACAAAACAAAATAAAGAATAAATAAAAAGGGCTTGTGATATAAGTCAGATACAGATAGACTGTCCCTGGGGTAACCCCCAGTATCACTAAAAAAAAAGAGTGGGAAGACTCTTTTCCAGAGGAGTTCAATTAAATTGATATATTTTTAATTAATATAATAGGGAAAGACCAATGATAAAATTACATAATACATTCAAAGAACTAGTAGAGTATATAAAATCAAATGCATTCAATGTGTCAGCTAATTATGAAATTATCATTTCTCAGTGCCAGAATTACATTTATTAGAAATTTAAAAACTGGAAAGACAATTATCTGGGAAAGATCCATTTTCACATTAAATCAGTATATGAAAGATATTTTTGCGTGTTTTAACAATTTTTTAAAGATGACTCTTATCAGGGAATGTTTTCTGGGTGCTTAGGAGACTTCCCATCACTGGAGAGCTTTCATCTGAAAATACTGAAAGGTGGGCAATGTCTCCTTGAATGGCTCTTTATGGCTGTCTCTCTCTTAGATTCTCAGCCCCCCAAACACTTTTTTTCATGCCATAGTGATTGAACCAACACAGTTTCCAACTTCAACCTATACCCTTAGCCCATTTTATTATTTTTAATTTGAAATAGGATCTCACAAAATGGCTGTGGCTAGCCTTGCGCCTCCAATCCTCCTGTCTCAGCCTCCCAAGTACTAGGACTATAGGTGTTCACCACCACCTCCAGCCCAGTTCCCTTTTAAAGCCAGCTGCAGGATGGCTTTCACTTATAGCCCATGGCAGTACCTCATCCCAACAAATAGCAAATGCAGTCAATTTCTAATGCACCCACTTCTCTTTGCTCAGAACAACCGGCTAAACACAGTTTCTTGAGACTGTCCCAGCTATATGCCTGACACAATGTTGCCTACAATTCTAAGGGGCCCAGGTCAAACTGTCTGAAGTTCTTTTGAAATTTTCTCTAGGTCTCTAAACCTCATCCTTTGAGGTAGATGTTGAATCAGCTGTATTTTGACTCTTCTTTGTAAATCCATCATAAGCCAAATAGTACATCATTTTGGAATATGAGAGTACTTTCTGCCTTTTTTAAAATCTTGTACCTTTGGGTCATAAGAGAAAATGAAGACAAACAGTTGAATTTTACTACCCACTTCATCTATTTTACAATATGATTTATGTTTAGTTGTTTTGTTGTTGTTATGACTGCATATTGGGCACTTATAAAAAGTTATAAATCCAAAATAACCTGTAACAAAAAAGAAGAAAGAAAGTTATTTTATGGCCAGATATGGTGGTGCATGCTTGTCATCCCAGTACTTGGGAGGATGAGATAGGAGGATCACAGGTTAGTGGCTAGCCTAAGTAATTTAGTGAAGCCCTCTCAATTTAGTGAAATGCTGTTTCAAAATAAAAAATAAAATAGGGCTGGGGTATAGTTTAGAGGCAGGATGCCCCTGGATCAATCCCTAGTTTTACAAAAAAAAAAAAAGAATAAAACATAAGTACCTCACAAGATGCTTATTATGATGAACATCTATACTAAAAATAACACCGATTTTGAAATATAATTTTCTTCTATATTAATATTATTGATACACTCCTGCAATGGTTTGGATAAGTGTCTATAAAGGCCCATGTGTTAAAGGCTTACTCAGCAGTTTATGATGCTATTGGGAGGTGGTATAAACTTTAAGAGGTGGAGTCTAGGGACAGGAAGTTAGGTCACAGGAGTATGCCCTTGAGTTAGATATTGCGACCCCAGCTTTTTTCTATCCTTACTTTTTTCTTCCTGGCCGTCATGAGGGAAGCAGCTTTGAACCACCACATGTTCCTTTCCATGATGCACTATCTCACCAAAGGCCTAAAATTAAATAGGTCAATCAACTGTGTACTGAAATTTTGAAACCATGAACCAAAATAAATATTTTCTCCTCAGAAGTTGTTTATTTCAGGTATTTTGTTACAGTAACAGAATATTGAATAATAAAAAAAAAATTACTAGGAAGATGTGGTGGTATACATTTGTAATCCCAGTTCTTGGAATGCTGAGACAGGAGGATCACAGGTTTAATACAAGCCTCAGAGACTCACAAGACTCTTAGCAACCCAGTGAGGGTTGATTCAAAATAAAAAATAAAAAAGGCCTGGGGGTATGGCTTAGAGGTAGTATCACAAAAAAAGAAATGAAAGAAAGAAATGAGAGAAAGAAGAAAGAAGGAAGGAAGGAAGGAAGGAAGGAAGGAAGGAAAGAAAAGAAGAAAGAAAGAAAGAAAGAAAGAAAGAAAGAAAGAAAGAAAGAAAGAAAAAGAAAGAAAGAAAGAAAGAAAGAAAGAAAGAAAGAAAGAAAGAAAGAAAGAAAGAAAGAAGAGAAAAAGAAAATTGCTGACAAGTAGTGGGGTTATTGTTGTGAATATATCTGAGATGATTTGGAGAAGTCTTTCAAATTGGTTTGAGGGAAGAATTTGGAAAACTTGGAGAAGCAAGCTAGAGAAAGACTAGAATGCTATAAAAGTAGTGTAATTGGTAATTCTGGTGAGGACTCAGAATGATGAGAGAAATGTAGACAGTAAAGGATATGCTAATGAGGTTTCAATGGAAATAGGGGTTTATTGGAATGTGGAGGAGAGACCTCCCATTTCACATGATAAATACTTTAGCTTCATTTTTTCCATGCCCACAACATCATGTTTTATACCTTAAAAAAAACAAAGAAACTTACTAAAAATATAATGAGTTCTCATACTAAAAGAAAGCCAAACTACCCTGAAACTTAGTGCTGTTATATAATTCATGTTTTCTGCTTGAACATTTTCCTAAAACTTCCTTGACTTCCTAAGACTTACCATTCTAAGTACTTCCTGTCATTCCTCTGTAAGAACTTATCTATGTAGTTAAAAAATTATACTTTCAAAAGGCTGTTAATAACTGTATTGGGGGGGCATTGAGCAAATCTGTATTTGATGTTGTTTTATAATCTAATCTTCTGAAATTCATGAGCAAAGATATCATGCTGTTCCCCAAACAAGTGATTGTCCACCACAGAGATTTCCTGTTGGTAGCATCATAGATGTCATTTGCTACAACATGACTTTTAAGGCTTGGGGTTTTGGATAATCAAGGATTAGGAAAATTTCATTAAAATGATTAATTTAAGTCTGAGACATAAAATAAGAAATGCATAACACGAGGCCCTAAAGGGCGGTGTTTTCTACATAGATTACTGTATCCATGAAGCTGCATTTAAATTGCTTTCATATCTCAGAAGAGACATCTAAGTCTACTGGAGATATGAGTGAAGCCTACATGTAAGAAGTGGTGTGTGACTTGAAATTTGAATAATAAACACATGATTTCTATTAATCATAAAAGAGCAAATAATGAATAAAAGAAACCATGTTCCAAAGAAAGACCATGTGCATGTTAGAACTCTTAAAGAAATAGTGCATTCACTAAGTCTGATATGAAAGTTGCTTAAGGCAGCGAGGAGCGAGGTGTTGGAATGAGAGAAAATGTGCTATTGCTTCATGATAAAGACTGTGGAATTTGTATTCCTATACAAAGTACAAAGTTATTCATAATAAAACAAAGGTGTTATTTCTCTGTGGTATTTGAAATACTCCTACTTTACATGAAAGGATAGGTATAACTATTGTATTAGGATAGAAAGACAACCCAGGAAATTATAGAAAATTCTCTGTAAATGTTAACTACACTTGAACTAAAGATACTTAGACCATAAGGATGTGATTGTGTATAATAAAGTGCCAATTGTTCTAGTTTATATCCCTTAGGACTAGAAAATAAGCATAAATAAGTTTGGATTTATATTTTTAGTTTTTCTATGATAAATGCTCATAGTATTACCTGATGAACTATTATCAATCTTATTTACTTTTGTTAATGTTTTCAGGATTTGTTTCCAGAGTATTATTAAGATGGTCATTCTGGTGAATTCACTTATATAGCTAGATTTCGGGAACTACATTATCTATATATCCTGTTTCTTGACATTAAATCTCCAAAGAACCTGTTATAATATAATATGATTATAACATATTAGTCAAGTTTCAACTTTTAGAATATTTGAGTTCTGATGACATTTAGAAATCACTCAATTAAATGATCTCTGAATATTCCACAGATGAATAAATGAGGTGAAGAGGGATTAAGTCACGAGAACTACTAAGAAACAGAGACATATATGACACTGTCATTTCCTGCATTTATTTTTATATCCAATCAGGTTGAACGCAAATATGGTTTTTCATACAGAGTGATTTGGGCAAAAGAGAAAATATATGACAAATTAAAGTACTGAAGAACTTGTTAATCAGCATTCATTCTTTTTCAAAGAAGAGTAACAAATTACTAATAGTTTAAACTTTTATTTTTATATATGTTTATGATATTAGCTCACATCATTTAAATTTAGTATTAACCTTTCCTTTCTTAAAATGACATCAAAGTTTACTTATATCACCTTCTCTCTTTGTGTGTGTGTGTGTGTGTGTGTGTGTGTGTGTGTGTGTGTATGTGTGTGTGTTACTGGGGATTGAATTCAGGGGCCCTCTACCTCTGAGCTACACCCTCAGTCCATTTTTATTTTTTGTTTTTGAAACAGGATCTAGCGGGGTTCTGCGTCTTGCTACATTCCTGAGGCTGTCTATGATCCTGAAATTCTCCTGCCTCAACCTCCCAAGTACTGGAATTACAGGTGCGTGCCACTACACCTGGCTTTTGAAAAATCAATTTTGCTTAGGAGTTACAAATAACTGTCTTTAAAATTACAAATCATTAAGCATTACTTCCAGGAAAAACTTCAAGTTACATTTTCAACATGAACTCAGAGTATTATCATTATTGCTAGGATAGGAAATTCTCTATGGCTACTAAAAATATCCAAAATTGTAATGGAACTAAATTTTGTTCAATTAAGTGTTTACTTCTCCATGATGTAATACAAAACATTCACAGGAGAGAATAATATGGTCTGCTATGATTAAACCATTTTCATGCCCAGTCCAAAAATAAGGTAATGATTTTGGAATTCCCAAGCAATCTTAACAAACTGGAACATCATTTACAAATATTTAGTTTCTATGCACTTTGTGAACATTAAAAGTAATTTCAGCTACTGAGCTAAAAATATCACAAGTGAAATACAAGAAGGATATATTTGAGAGAAAACTATTTTAGTTTTAGTAGTTCATAAATACTCAAAGATTGAAGTTGTATCATAGATGTAGAAAACTAGTACCTAGTATATGGAAAGGGAATCTGAACCTCTTGCCATCCCAGGTTTGCTTTTATTTGACTCTTATTTCACTTTTCCTTTCTTAAATGGGAGAAGGTAGTAACCTGATGGGGTAGTAGCAAAGTCCTTGTGGGGCATATTTTCAAATGCTCTAAGTTCAGCACAAGGATAAGATCCCACCTCTACTCTTAAGTCTTCCTCTTTTAGACATGAACAGGCTCAAATCTAAAAGGACAGGCTGGCTTTTCTCTGTCTCTAAATCTATTTGGCTGAGTGGGACTTGAACTCAGGTTAGTGAACTCTGGGCACCTTCACTGAAAAAAACACTGAAGAGCACAAGGAATAGGCCCATTCTAAAATTAGGAGTAAGCAAAGAGGCAGAGATTCCATGGGAAGCCTAAAGTGCATGAGGAAATTCAGGCTGTCTCCAATACCTTCTTTACAACATTGTGGTAGTGCCGTTAGTGAAAGTGAACCACTTCTCAGACATCGTCCGTGCGTACAGGTCACACAGGAATTCTGCAAGGGAAGGACACAAATGACAGGGCAGATTTCGTCATTTCTCTGTACCTGCCTAAAATACCATGTAATTACAAAACTTCCCACTGTACCTGTTAAATATATTTCTTTTTGATCACTATGTTAATAACAAAGTTATTATCAACCCAAAACACCCTCTGTACTATTTTAGTACCAGCCATGTTTATCATTTTTTTAATATATCTAAGATAAATTAAATCTGTAACACTTCCTTTCACACAGGAAAGTTTTATACTCAGAATGTTTACAAACCTTAACAGACTCATCAAGTCATCACACTCCCTGAAGGCACTTACCCATTTCTAGAATCTGGGCAAGGGCCTTTTCTTCTGTCCTGTTTAGGGACCATTGACCCCAGAGAGCACACCAAAATGCCATTTCTTTCAGAGTTCTGGACTAAGTCTTCCATCTCATGTGAAGAAAAAATTTGCTCCATCGAAAAAGAGGAACAACAGAATAAACAGTGCTGAAAAGACTAGACCAAATATTAAGAAGATAATCAAATATTATCAAAGGAGTGGCTGTTGTAAAATAGTTTCCAACTGAACTATTTTTAAGTGTACAAGTAGTAGTGTTAAGTGTACTCACATTATTTTGTAACAAAAGTCTAACGTTTTCTTTTTGAAAAATTCAAACTTTATACTAAATGTCTACTATGATATATTAAACATTCTTAATCTTATTTACAATTATTTTTCATACTATTAGCTAATTGTGGTTTTTATATTTACCTTAATTTCCCCTTTTTTCCAACTAAGCCTTTTATTATGATTGATTTAGTGTTATAAAGGATTCTTTGTTAAGACAATTGTATGTGTGGTACTGGGGATTGCACCCAGGGGCATACTACCTCTGAGCTACACCCCCAGCCCATCTTTTCATGCTTTCTTTTTTTGAAACAGGGCCTTACTAGGTTGCAGAGGGCCTCACTAAGTAGCTGAGGCTGGCCACAAACTTGCAATCCTCCTGCCTCAGCCTCCCAAGTACTGGGATTACAAGCGTGCGCCACCACACCCAGCTTTGTTAAGACAATTGTAATACATACATGTTTTTAAGCATTTTATGTTGGGTATTTAGGTTCCATCCTATGTTTATCTTTATTTACTGCTACAAATACTGGCTTTGCACATCTTTATTATTTTCCTCTGTATAATTTCAAATGAGTATCATAGGTAGATAGTATATACATATTTTCAAGATTTTACAATTACTGAAAATTGTAAGTTTTTTATATAAGGACAGAAATTATCTGAGCATTTGAGAATTAATGATAAAGTAATCATTTTGTGGAAGCAATATTTTTTAACAGAATACAAAGACAGCCTTCACAATATTTGACTTAGAGTCAAAGCTTCTTGTATAATTTAGCAACAGGCATTGTTACAAATTATCACCACTGCATTGCTATTTATTCTTCTTCATGTCTTCTGTCTTCTCCTTCACCCCACCCCTACTAACACTGTCACTTTCCCTTTATGTGACTTAGGAAATACTTCAAGTATTGGGGTACATTACATTAAACTTTCATTAAGACTGCCTAAGTCTTTTGGCTTGTGAAAGTGAGCATACATAGCCTAAACAATTTGAATTCAAAAAAGATATTGGATTTTAGCCATTTAATAAAATTTGGTTTACTTTGCTGCTAATAAGAAGGAAGATAAAAAGGATATTTTAAGAGATAACATAATAGAGCACTAAAGAAAGCTTGCCATCCAAACATGTCTTAAAAGCATATCAATGTATACCTCGTTAGATTGTGTTCCTTCATAAGGAGTAACAACCTATATGCTGACAGAATTATTTTGTAATAAATTTCATGTCTGCAGGGACAAGTGGTAGGAATTTTCAGGTACTTTCTATATATCCTGTGTACATTTCTTCTGTGCTCATTCTGTCTGGCAGTTATGATGCCAAGACCCATGTTACTTGAGAGAGTTTCGCAGAAGTGTCCTGCAGGATTGGCCTAAGACATTAAACATGTGTTCCAATAAAGTAATTCATCCCTTTTATACCATAAGTTGTAAAACTCTGAGTTCTCCAATGAGGAATGATTTAAATGGCAAAGTGAAAGTAAGGAAGTGTTGGGTTTAGCTGGAAATAGTGTTGAAGCCACGCATTTGGAATATAGAGAAATATGTTTCCTTAAGATTGAATACTGGTGTCGGGTGTGTTGGCAAATATCTGTAATCATAGTTCTTGGGAGGCTGAGACAGGAGGATCTCACATTCTAGACCAGTCTAAACAAATTAGTAAGACCCTCAGCAACTCAGGGAGACTATGGTTCAAATTAAAAGGGCTGGTGATGTAGCTCATAGGTAGAATGTCCCTGGGTTCAATCCTCAGCACAATCACCAACAACAAAAAGTAAAAGTAGAAGATAGAATATTGGTGAAGAGCATGAATACTTACTTTTTAACATGCTTTTATTGGTGCGTTGTAGTCTCACATCACAATGAATATCAATTTGATGTTAATATACATGCAGACAGCTCTTAGTTTGCCATCCCATCCCCCCATATGAAGTATTGTTTATGATATTAATTCCATTGATTCACTTCTTTCTTAACCTTACCCTTCCCTTGTACCATTTCCCTTTGCTCCACTGAGGGTTCTCCATTATCATCCAGAGTCCCTTTTATGTCTGCACTACCCCCCTATGTTGTGCATATTAATGAAAACAAATATATGTCCCTTCTTTTTTTGTGATTGGCTGATCTTGATTAACATAATGTTCTCCAGATCCTTCCATTTTCTTATAAATGATGCTATTTCATTCTTCTTAATTGCTGAGTAGAATTCTATTGTTTTTAAATATCATGTAATCTACATAAGGAAAGAATGATGAAGAAACATAATTTTGTAATCCATTCATCTGTTGATGGACACCTAGGTTGGTTCCATAATTTGGCCACTGTGAATTGTGCTGCTATGAACATGGGTATGCATATATAACTGTAGTTTTCTAGTTTCAATCCCTTTGGTATGATACCCAATAGTGGTATAGCTGGATCATATGGTAGATCCATTCCCAGTTTTCTGAGGAATTTCCACACTGATCTCCGTAGTGGTTGAACTAGTTTGCAATCCCACCAACAGTGTAGAAGAGTCCCAATTTCCCCACATCCTCGCCAACATTTGTTGTCATTTGACTTCTTAATGATTGCCATTCTAATTGGGGTTAGATAAAACCTTACAGTAGTTTTGATTTGCATCTCCCTGATTGCTAATGTTTTTGAACATGTTTTCATGTATCTATTGGCCATTTGTATCTCGTCTTTCATGTAGTGTCTATTCATTTCAGTTGCCCACTTCTTGATAAGATTATTTGTTTTTTTAGTGTAAAGTCTTTTGAGTTCTTTGAATATCCTAGATATTAGATCTCTATTAGAGGGATAGCTTGCAAATATCTAATTCCATAGGCTTTCTCTTTAGGCTCTTGATGGTTTCCTTTGATGAGCAGAAGCTTTGTAGTTTAATGCTATCCCACTTATTAATTCTTGTTTTAATTTCCTGTGCTTTGGAGGTCTTGTTGAGGAAGTTTCTATCTGTGCCTATATGATAGAATGTTGAACCTATGCCTTTTTCTAATAATTTCACAGTCTCTGGTCTATCTTCCAGGTCTTTGATGCATCTCAAGTTGACTCTTGTGCAGGGTGAGAGGTAAGGATTTCGTTCCATTTTTCTACAGGTAGATAACCAGTTTTCCCAGCACCATTTGTTGAAAAGACTGTCCTTTCCCAACATATTTGTTTGGCACCTTTGTCAAAAATCAATTGGCTATAAGTTTGTGAACTTGTTTCTATATCTTCTATTCTGTTCCACTGGTCTATATGTCTATATTTGTGCCAATACCATGTTGATTTTGTTACTCTGTAGTATAATTTGAAGTCAGGAATTGTTATGCCTCCTGCATTGTTCTTATTGCTGAGAATTGCTTTGGCTATTCTGGGTCTTTTGTTTCTCCAAATAAAATTAATGACTGATTGTTCTAGATCTTTGAAAAATGATGTTGGTATTTTGATAGGGATTGCATTGACTCTGTAGATCATTTTTGGCAGAATGGCCATTTTGTTAATATTTATTCTGCCTAACCAAGAGCAGAGGAGATCTTTCCGTCTTCGAAGATCTTCTTCGATTTCTTTCTTCAATGTTCTATAGTTTTCATTGTAGAGGTCTTTTACCTCTTTTGTTAAGTTTATTCCTAGGTATTTGATTGGTTTTGAAGTTATTGTGAATGGGATTGTTTTCTGGATTTCTTTCTCAGTGGATTCATGGTTGGCATATATGAAAGCTATTGATTTTTTTAGGTTGATCTTGTATCCTGCTACTTTGCTGATTTTGTTAGTCAGCTCTATTAGATTTTGGTTGAGTTCTTTAGGTCTTCTAGATATAGGATCATATCATCTGCAAATAAAGATGGTTTAAATTCTTCTTTTCCTATTTGAATTCCTTTGTTATCTGTAGGAGTAGAGCCAGCAGGCACACATCGTGAGGCGACGGCCAGCCGAGGGATGGTGTGACCAGGTGTTCTGAGGCCCTGGCAAGCCAGGAGTGCCTGCAGGGTGGCAAGCTGCTCTTGGGACAAGACCTGCAGAATCCAGACTCGGTCCTGTGACTGTTTGTGCCTGTCGCTGCCACCATACTCCCCCATTCTGAGCCATCAAGCAGATTAATTCTTCCTGTTTTGTGTGCTGTTCCTAGTTATGCTGAAAGCCTGTTTTCCTCTGTGGCATGTTGCCTTAGTTAATGTTTGGGTAAGGTTAGTCTGCTTTGCTGAGATGAGGGTGTTTGCCTGAACCCTGGGCGAATCTTGGAATGCTACATATGCTATTCTTGGGGCTGGGATCATATGATTTAGTGACTATAAAATAGCTTCTTAAACTTACAATAAACACTTGTGTGCCTGAAAACCACAGGTTCCCTGTGTCCTTCTTTTCTTTCTTCTTTTCCTTGCCCTCTGTTTTTCAGTCCCAGCCCCCTTACGAGGGGCCCCAACAGTGGCGCCCAACAGGGACTTGAAGGTATTGTGGGAAGCAACGACGGAGGGGAGTTCTGAACCTACTGAGGTAAGTGCTTATTACGGGAATATGGGACAAGCCACAGGTAAGCCCACCATGTCTTCCACCACGCTACATCATCTGCTCCAACTGCAGGGAGTCAAAGTGAGCCACAGTAGTATAAACCAATGTCTTGGTGTGGTCTTGGCATATAATCCCTGGTTTCCAGATGTAGGAACTATAGACATGGAAACCTGGGTCCAGGCTAAGAAAAATGTAGAAAAAGCCTTCCAACAGGGGGAAAAGATTCCAGCTGAATTCTGGGCTGTGTGGGCCATAGTGCGGGCTGCCTTCATCCCTCTACAAACTGAGAGGGCACTTCCCCATGAGTTGAGTCCTAGAGAATTGACTCACAGAGCTACTGATTCTGTGCATGAATATGATATGACTGATCACCCAAAGTCTAAGGAAAAGATTCACAGAGATATACTGGATGAGTGTGACAAATATATAGGACCGGATACCACTCCGGTGCCTTTATAGCCCACTGCTCCGCTCGTCCCTCCACATGGTGTATCTCAGGAGGATAACTCTGAGAGGGAAAGTTCCCAGTGATCAGGACATGAGTGGGAAGACTACGAGGAGCATGATGTAAAAAGAATAAAACAAGCCGGGCATGGTGACGCACACTTGTAATCCCAGTACTTTGGGAGGCGGAGACCGGAGGATCCGGGTTCGTGGCCAGCCTCAGCTCTCTCTCTCTCTCTCTCTCTGTCTCTCTCCCTGTCTGGTCTGGGACCAGATTCGGCCCGATGGCAAGCCTATGGGGAGCTTTACTAAAGTTCTTCAGGGACCAAATGAGCCCTACACTGAATTCCTTGCCTGTTTGGGAAGAGTAATCTTGAGGACTGTCGAGGGAGAGCAGGCTTGAAATCAGCTGGAAAGGGTGCTAGCCTATGAAAATGCTAATGAAGATTGCAAACGTGCCATCGGACCTATCTGGGATAATGGCTCTGTTTTTTATGATATTAAAGCTTGCATAGATATTACCTCAGAGTCCCATAAGATGCAAATGTTCACTGAAACTTTTGCAGCCGCCCTGCAGACAGGGAGCAGTAATAAAGGGAAATGTTTTCAGTGTGGAAAACATGGGCATATGAAAAAAGAATGCCCGGAGAAACATAAGAGTTCTAATAAAAATAAAAACAAATATCCTGGAATTTGCCCATGATGCTGTAGGGGGCAACATTGAGTGAGAGAATGCTGGTCTAAGACAGATGTTGAGGAAAATATCCTCCCAGGAAACAGGAATTCGGGGGCGGCTCAGGCCCCCATGGACAACAACTGAGCTGGGAACCCTCAGGGATGGAGCATGGCCAGCGACAATCCATTTTCACCCTCCGGCCCGCCACAGTAGGCAGTGCCGCTGTGGACTTATCCTCCACAGTCTAATTGACTCTTCCCCTTACTGGGGTGACCACGCGCATCCCTATAGGAATATACAGGCCACTGCTGGCTGGAACTTTTGGCCTCTTACTCAGATAATCTAGCCTCAACAGTAAAGGGTTAACAGTTAGTCCAGGGGTAATTGATTCAGACTATTCTAGGGAGATTCAAGTACTAAAGCAGTCCCCTGTGCCTTATCATGTTAAAAAAGGAGATTGCATTGCCCAATCATTGCTATGCCTTACTACACTATTAATGCTTCCACTGAGCCCCTTCTGGGGGGAGGGGTTAGGAGCGCTCATCCAAAGCTGGTGTCTTGGGTCACCTTTGTTAAAGAACAACAGCAACCTCAACTGGTTATTAAGCTAGAAGACAAACCATTTCTTGGTCTGGTTGACACAGGCTCTGATATAACTATTATTTCTCAGGAGTACTGGCCAAAGAATGGGACATTGGAGGAGGTCAGTTGTGATATAACAGGGGTGTCCCAACAGCGAGTGACCCAAGGATCTCAAAGTGTTAGAATTCTAAAATGTATTGGTCCAGAAGGCCAATTTGCATGTCTTAAGCTGTATGTGCTCCCATTCCCAATAACCATTTGGGAACAGGATATTCTTCAGCAATAACCTACTAAAATTCTTATTACATCCCATTTTTAGTGGGGGCCACTGTTCTTATAAAGCCCATAAAGATATCTTGGAAAACTGATGAGCCAGTATGGACAGAACAGTGGTCCCTCACTAAAGAAAAACTGACTGCCGCCAGGAAGATTATCAAGGAACAACTTTCTAAGGGACATTTGGAGGTTCCCCTCTCTCCCTGGAATTCACCCATTTTTGTTATAAAAAAAGAAATCTGTTAAATAGCACCTACTCATTGATTTAAGAAAGTTAAATGAAGTGATGTTTCCTATGGGGGCTTCACAGCCTGGCTTGCCAAATCCTACCATCATGCCTAAAGAATGGCCCATCATAGTTAACTGACTTAAAGGATTGCTTTTATACTATGTCCTTACATCCTGAAGACAGGATACGGTTTGCTTTTTCTGTTCCTCACCTTAATAATATAGCACGCCATGATTGATGTCAATGGACTGTACTACCCCAAGGTATGATGAATTCTACTATGTGCCAAACTTTTGTGGCTCAAGTCCTCCTTCCTTTGAGGCAAGCCTATAGTTCTGTGATGTTTATCCACCATATGGATGACATACTAATCGCCTCTCCTTCTACTGATACCTTGCAGGAGATTTTCCTTAAATTGCCTGACCAGCTTCGTCAATATGGTCTGGTGATAGCCAAGGACAAAATTCAGAAGGCTACCCCTTATTCCTATTTAGGATATATTTCAGATAGAATTAGTATTAAACCACAATTGGCTAAAATTAGATATGATAAAATTTAAAGACTTTGAATGATTTCCAAAAGCTTCTAGGAGACATTAATTGGGTCCGACCTACCATAGGCATTACTACACAGGAACTTCATATTCTATTCCTAACCTTCCAGGGAGATTCTGACTTAAATAGTCCCAGAGAGCTCTCCCCTGAAGCTAAAAAGGAAATTGAGATAGTCGAAGAAAGAAACTCTAAGCAGTTCACCTTTCCAGCAGATCCCACTAAGCCTTTAGAATTGGTAATTTTAAATACTGATGTTTATCCTACTGGTATTCTGGCCCAGGGCCAACAACCAGCAGAGTGGCTATATAGCAAACATGGATTTTCTAAATCTCTGTATACTTATGTAGACATGATTACTCAAATTCTAGCCATGGGAAGGCTTAGGTGTATACATCTAGTAGGACTAGTACCAGCTACTGTTTATCTCCCTCTTACATGGGAGCAATTTTTACAGTATCAAAAATTAAGTGAAAATTGGCAAATTGCTCTAGTGGACTTTTCAGGTACAGTTATTTTTGGAAACCCACCTGGGAAAATGTGGGACTTTCTTAAAAGAACACAATGGGTGATTAATCCTGTGGTCCAGGACCAGCCTTTGAGTCATGCTCTTAATGTTTTTGTGGACGCCAGTAAGTATCACAAGGCAGCCTATTGGACTCAAAGTAAATTTCAAGTGTTTCACACTCAATTTGCTTCAGCCCAACAGAATGAGTTGTATGCCATTATCCAGGTGCTTACCAAGTTTCCTGAACCTATTAATATTATTTCTGATTCAGCTTACTCAGTATTTGTGGTTAAAAATATCTCAAATGCTGTAATTAGTACTCAGCACCCTCTGTTATTACCTCTATTTGTTCAGCTTAAGAAATTGTTTAGGGCCCATATTTATCCTATATACATTACTCATATTAACGCTCACTCTCAACTGCCAGGACCTTTAGCCTTTGGTAATGCTCAGGCAGATATGCTAGTTTCCTTTGCCTCAGCAGAGCACCAGCATCAAGCACTGCATAATAATGCTGGCTCTTTACATCAGTTGTGGAGAATTCCCTGGAGAAAAGCTAAAGTGATTGTGCAGCAATGTCTGGTATGTCAACCTTTACATCTAAGACCTGTAGCACAAGGAGCTACCCCCAGGGGCTTAGAGCCTAATGCATTGTGGCAAATAGACATTACCCATTACCCTTCTTTTGGTTGTCAAGCCTATATCCATGTGTGTATTGATACTAATTCCTCCTGTCTTTGGGCTACTGCTGGAACGGGAGAAAGCACTGAGCAGGTAAAACAACATTTGCTTGCCTGCTTTGCAGTTATGGGAGTGCCCTCAAACATAAAAACAGACAATGGTCCTGCATATGCCTCCTGGGCTTTTCAAACCTTTTGTAAGCTTTAGAAGATAAAACATGTTACAGGAATTCCTTATAACCCTCAAGGTCAGGCTATCATTGAAAGAGCACATAGACAATTAAAATTACAATTGGAAAAAATAAATAAGGGGGAATCAGAGGGTATGTGGGGCATTATGGCCAGGCCGGGTGCTCATATTATGTTGACTCCCCCTGATAGACTGAACATTGCCCTCTTTACTTTGAACTTTTTAAACTTGCCTCAAGGTGACATTTTTGATTCATGCCTAAAACCATTTTGCTGAAGGTGCCCCACTGCCGGCTTCAGAGCCAGTGTGGATCCAGGATGGCTTGACTGGCACCTGGCAATCTAGGACTTTAGTGGTCCAAGAGAGAGGGTATGCTTATGTCATTCCAGATAATGGACAGTCTACCTGGGTCCCATTGTGGCACATCAGACCCTTAAGAGGTGCAGCCAATGCCGCCCCTTGGACCAATCAAGACAGGGATTCGCCGTAAACTTCAGGAGGGAGTTGAGGTGCCAGTTCTGATGATAGCTGCATTATCTCTGAAAGCTAAATGGTCTCGCTGCAGACACCGCTTGCAGCCGCTGCCAACATGGGGATAAGTGAAATCTCTCACCCATCGCTCTATGACCATTTTTCAAAGCACCAGAAAAGAAGCTACACTCGAGAATATGTTCCTGTGTCAGAGATCGGGGCCGCAAGAACCACGGACACGGGCATAAAGTTTAAGAGTTGAACGAGCAGAGGACTCAACCCCAGAATGGAGAAGAGTACCTGTGCTTCACTCAGTCTCATATTTATTGTACAGATCAAACAAAGAAAATAGCTTTTGTGAACATTAATAGGCAGGTGCAGCTGTTTCTTAGAAAAACAAGTTAGGTGATTTAGAAACTTGATTTATATGTTACTCATATACAATTTTCCAGAGACTGCTTCTTGGAACATAACAGGAATTGAGCTCAGGCCGTTCTGACTGGTATGCCCATCAGCAGATCCACATTCTTCCTTGTATGCATGGGGTGCGTGGTGCCTTGCCCTCACTTAAACCTGTATGCTCTCAGAAGACTCCATCATTCCTGGCTATTCTTGCAGTGCTGACCATGCTACCCCTCAGGTTAGTGCGACCCCTTTTCATTATTGGGCATATATTTCCACACCCTCCTCTCCTCAGAACAATGTAATGGATCAGACTTTCCATTGTTGTGCTTACCAATGATTCCAAGGTAATGCCACCCCCATGGGGAACAGGTTGTCCCCTCTTCCCAGATGAAGAGGGAAGAGAGTATAATATTACCATAGGATTTAACACCCTTCCCCTTTGCATCAGTGGGGAACACTGTCCGTATATGGTCAGTCAGGTTTTTTATTAGACCCCAAGAGGAATATCAGAGAACTGTAATTGGGGAACTGGCAGCTAGCTCTTTATGGTTTTCTCATAATCATTATACCCAAGAAGGCAAGGGAGAAGAGCCCCCTTGCCCTCCATTTTCTTATACTAACTTATCTAAGTTGAGTCAGCAGCATTTCCACTGGACACGGTATCAGTCTTCTAAGGGCAAAAGTTTTACCTATAATGGACACCGATGGGTTGACTGCAGACCCCATGGAATCTTTGATTCCAGCTGTACTGAACTAAATGAACATTGCAAAGACACCTTGCCTCCAGATGGATACACTTGGACTTATATTTATGATACTCGCAAAGGCCTTTGGATGACCAAAATTCACAAAGTAGCTACCTTTTCCTCTGGACTACCAGCTTAGGTAGACTACAGATGGGCCCCACCACGTCCTCATCTTCATTTGCATGATGGAATGTATGGACCTCCTCAGTATGTTCTATGGAAATTGGCAGCCGCCACCAGACCTATAGACATTTGGCATGGAAATTTTTCAGGAACCTAAGAGCTCTTTGTCTAAATATACCATGACATTGGTTCAAATGTGGTATATATCTGCCTGTGTAAAAATGCCATATGTTATTGCTGTTGGAAATTTAAGTTTTGATATGCATAGAAAAACTGTATTTTACTTTGATTGTAAATTGTACACCTGTGTTAATCCTGTATTTGTCAAAGATGGACCAGACATTATTTTTCTCAGGACATGGGCCAGTATTTTTCTTCTGGTGGACTTAGGACGAGAATGGGAAAATACCCCTTTAGATAGACTTGCTGTTCAGCTGCTTTGCAAGTAAGCCTGCTACTCTAAGAGATTTATTGAATGGGTAGTGCTCACTGTTTGGGGCTTAATTGCTATGCTACCACAGCTGTGGTTTCTGGGGTTGCTTTACATTCTTCTGTTCAGACTAAGCAATTTGTTAAAGATTGGCATTGAGATTCTCATATGCTTTGGGCTAAGCAGACCACAATTGACCAGCTTAGTGGACTCGACCCTCAGGGCTGGTGGCAAAGTATTATACATAGCTTAGGCAGTAGTACCACCACCCTCTTAATTATGTTATGCATTTTCCTTTTAGGATACTTCAGCATCAGAAAAGTGATTGCTACCAACCATGGGCAACAAGCCATGCTCACCTTGACTGAGCTTTTAAAGAATTAAAAAGGGGGAACTGTAGGAGTACAGCCAGCAGGCATACACCGTGAGGTGACGACCCACTGAGAGATGGTGTGACCAGGTGTTCTGTGGCCCTGGCAAGCCAGGAGTGCCTGCAGGGTGGCAAGCTGCTCTGGGGATGAGACCTGCAGAACCCAGACTTGGTCCTGTGACTGTTTGTGCCTGGCGTGGCCACCCTACTTCCCCATTCTGAGCAGTCAAGCAGATTAATTCTTCCTGCTTTTGTGTGCTATTTCTAGTTGTGCTGAAAGCCTGTTTTCCTCTGCGATATTTTGCCTTAGTTAATATTTGGGTAAGGTTAGTCTGCTTTGCTGAGATGAAGGTATTTGCCTGAAACCTGGGCTAACCTTGGAATGCCTGGTATGCTGTTCTTGTGGCTGGGATCACATGATTTAGTGAATATAAAATAATATCTTAAACTTACAATAAACACTTGTGTGCCTGACAGCCACAGGTCCCCTGTGTCCTTCTTTTCTTTATTCTTTTCCTCGCCCTCCGTTCTTCGGTCCCAGCCCCCTTACAAGGGGCCCCAAAAGATATCCTCCTCTTGTCTTATTGCTCTGGCAAGAGTTTGAGGACTATATTGAAAAGGAATAGTGATAGTGGGCATCCTTGTCTTGTTCCTGATTTTAAGGGGAACTCCAGCAATCTTCCCCCATTCTATAAGATGTTGGCTTTGGGTTTCTTATATGTTGATTTAATGATGTTGAGATATGTTCCTTCTATTCTGATATTCTGTAGAGTTCTTAACATGAATGGGTGTTGAATTTTGTCAAATGCTCCATCAAACAGCCAACTAAGAAAAGAAAAAAAAACACTACCTCAAACAGAAGTCAAAACTCAAAATGTTAGGAGTTAAGAATCATCTCTCAAAAACCACGCTGAATATAAAAGGACTCAATTCCCCAATCAAAAGACATAAGGTAGCAAAATGGATCAAAAATCTTAATCCATCTAAATGCTGCTTACAAGAAACACACCATACAAGTAAAGACTCTCACAAACTAAAAGTAAAAGGCTGGAGCAAGTAATCCACGCTAGTGGAACAGAAGACAAGCAGGAGTAGCAACTATGATATCAGAAAAATTAGACTTCAAGCCTAAACTTATCAGAAGAGACAAAGAAGGTCACTTTTTACTGGTAAAAGGAACAATCCAGCAAGAGGATATAACGATAGTCAACATTTATGACCCAAATATAGGTGGGACCACTTTCACAAAACAAATTCTTTGTGACACACAGAGATCTTAATACGATAATATTGGAAGATTTCAACACTCCTCTCACATCACTCCATCTATCTTCAAGACAAAAGGTCAGTAAAGATGCCTCAGACCTAAGGAACACCATAGGCCAAATAGACCTACTAGACACATACAGAATACTCCACCCGACTACAGCTGAATTCATATTTTTTTCAGCTGCTCATGGAACCTTCTCTAAAATAGACCATATCCTAGGCCACAAATCAAGTACTAGCAAAATTCAAGAAATGTGACATAATCCCCTGTGTATTTTCAGACCATAATGGAATGAAACTAGAAATCAACTGTAAGAAGACACAGAGAAATCTCATAAACACGTAGAGACAGAACACCACACTGCTGAATGAAGAATGGGTCAAAGAGGAAATAAGGGAGGAAATTGAGAAATTCCTAGAAACAAATGAAAATAGGGAAACAACATATCAAAATCTCTGGGACACGTTGAAAGCTGTACTAAGAGGAAAATTCATAGCACTGAGTGCTCACATAAGTAGAGCTGAAAAGCACCAAATAAACAACCTAAAGACACACCTCAATGCCCTTGAAAAGCAGGAACAGTCTTACCCCAAAGCCAGTAGAAGACAGGAAATTATTAAAATTACAGCAGAAATCAATGATTGGAGAATAAAAAATACAAAAAATCAACAAAACCAAAAGCTTGTTTCTTGAAAAAATACACAAGATAGATAAACCATTAGCCAACCTAACCAAAAGAAAGAGAGAATCAACCCAAATTACCAAAATAAGACATGAAAAAGGAGATTATCACCACCTAACGTGCGGAAATCCAGAGGATTATCAGAAACTACTTTGAAAAGATACACTCAAACAAAATTGAAATCCTAGAAGAAATTGACCAATTTCCAGACACATACAACCCTTCCAAATTGAATCAAGAATATATAGAAAAATTAAACCAACCAATAACATCAAAGAGATTGAAGTAGCAATAAAAAGCTTATCATCAAAGAAAAGCCCAGGTCCAGATGGTTTCCCAGGTGAATTCTATAAAACCTTTATAGAAAAGATAATCCCAATATGTGATGGTGTAGTTTATTAGAATATTATGAATTTTAATGTAATAAGACTTCATGTTAAAGTATAGTGTTAGAATTAAGACTTGACTTCTGTAAGACCACTTGCTTATGAACGTTTGTAACTCCATTTTCAGTTTAAGAATCCATGTTGTAAAGCTGTGATGAGAGCCTTGAGAATGTGATGTTTGAAACTTTAAAAATAGCAGGATGAGACATGGAAGCTTACTAGTTTCACACAAGATAAAGAGACTTCTCTGAACAAGACTCCTCTGAACCCCCTTCCGTTATCTCCCTGCGTCATGTT
>PVJS01028139.1:0-25724 GCA_004027185.1 Glis glis
CTCGGATCCTCCGGTCTCCGCCTCCCAAAGTACTGGGATTACAAGCGTGCGCCACCACGCCCGGCATCTATTAGTATTCTAACAAAGATACATAGGCATATCTATAGGCATTATTTTTCATGATGTGTCTGACTGATCTATTTCATATTTTAAAATTGCTTATTCATCATCAATAAGAGAAACCCTGTATTCTGTATTCCTTTTAGTACTTGCTTAGTTGATTTCTGTCTTTTTGGACTTTGTAACCTCATTTTATTAATGACATATTGGTACTATGGCATATTCCCTTCTTCCTGTTTCTCTGGGCTGTGTTAGGTGCTTTGTGGAATGCAAAGATGAGTTTCAGTGGAATTTTAAAGAACTGAAGTTTCTGCACTTAATTGCTGAAACAGATAAATTTAGCCAAGAGAAGCCAAGCAGAGGTAGTTCTGAAGGTCTTCTAAAATAATGGCACTAGATTCAATTTAGCATCTAGGTGATGCTGATGCTGCTGTATCTGTGGACCATACTTTGAATAGCAAGACCTTAGAGCAAAATTATGATCTGCTGAGATAGGCAACATGCTATTGAAACACATTTTGCCTTCCACCTACACCTTTTATGTGAATCGCTCTTACAAAGTAGGTTGAATCTGGCAAATTATTTATATAAAACATAAATATCAAAGATAAATGATATTTCCTATTTCTGGTTTTTAGATAGATTCGGAAGCATATTTAAACTATTTTTAAGTATTAGTTCAGTTACTAATTTTTTTCTGACATTGCTAGCATTCTATTTTTACATGTACCCTCCAAATTATCATAAGAACTCTGCGCCTATACATATAAAGAAACTGGATTCAGGAAATTTAAACAACTTTAACTCTTCTTAATACATAGTAAGGCTGAGATGAATTTAGGTCTGATCTCAAAGCTTTTTTTTGGGCTGCAATTAGCTTCCTTCCTAAGATTGTTTTCCTGGGAAATGGGTTTTTTAAAAAGGCTTAAAAATGACTTATGGGACTCTGTAAAGGAACTTATATATTTATTTATATGGGAAAATTTAGATAGTTAAGCTTTGTGAATCTTTACTGTATAGGATTCTGTGGTGCTTATGGTGGTGATGGAAGGGTGTGTGTGTGTCCACATGTGTGTGCATACCTGAATGCATATGTAGGTGATCTTCCTTTCCTTAAATGAGATGAAATATTGTAAGGAGATAGTCTCTCTTCTCTTCTATAAAACTAGGGGCCTGAACCAAATTATTTCTAAGAGTCCTTCAAGGCCAAGTTATATCTATTGTGGATATGATGGTTTTGTTTTTGAAAACATATCCTGAGGTTGATTGGAAGGGGTGGGAGAATTTAAAACATTTCCACCAGCAGATGGTGCTCCAACATTTCTACAACAGGCAACCCTTAACTATCCCCAAATTAGAGAGTAGGCAAAACTGGACACAGAAAAAGTATGAAATATTCCAGTCATTACTGTGATATAAAAATAACATATGTATCAAATAATAGACTCCCATTTATTAATCTATAATCCCTTATGTGTTACATAGTACCTTTCACCAATCTCCATTATAGCACTTATCAAATGGATATGTATTAATCTGATCATTTTTCTAGCCAAACTGTAATGTTAAAGGAAAGAATGCTCTTACTTATCTTTGGATCTTAAGGGTGGGGTGGGTAAAGAGGGCACAATACCTGACCCATAGTTAGTATTCAATAAATATTTGTTTCCTTTCATTCCCTGGAAAATAGTTAAGAATTGCCTTGAATTAAGAAAAGATTTATGAACATTGGTCTATGTAAAGCCTTTTGTTCTATTACCCTTTAATAATTACATTATAGACATAAACACTAATGTGTTTGATATATGTCCTTTGATATTTTTGTATCAGTGTAAAATGTTTTATGTATGTATTAAATTTTCATTAACATAATTGTGCTCTAGGTACTCTGTTTTTTGTGTTTATGCCATTGTGTTTAAACAATATAGAGAGGTCTATATTGTTGTATGTACATTAAGTTCATTGTTTTTAACAACTACCCTTCTTATTTTACTTATCAATTTCCCTTGCTGATGGACATCTAGGTGCCTCCAGGTCTTTACTATTAAACTCAATGCTTTACTAACTATCCTCGTTCAAATCCTTTTATGAGCCTTTTGCGAGTTGCTCAGGGGTATACTTATGTCCAGTAGTAGGATTTCTGGGTCTTAGAGAATATACATACTTAGTTTCACTAAATTATGCCAGATCACTCCAGAATGGCCTAATAAGTTTACATTCCTGTTAATGTGGAAGAAAGTTCCCATCTCCCTCTGTCCACAATTAATGTTATCTAATATTTCAAATTCTGCTAGTCAGGTAGTATAAACTGAAAATATTTCTTAAATGAACAAATGACTAATTGAAAATCTGCGAAAGCTAATAGAATGCATGATATTTACTTGCACAATTTTTCCCCTTGAGGATGGCCCCTTACTCTCTGAACTTTTACTGTCTAAATTTAGGAATGAAATGGATTCTAATAATTTTTTAAGATATTCCTTAGAGTCTGAATTTTTCTCTTTACTATTTAAAACTTAGGAATCAAATAGATTCAAATAACATGGTATCCTTTCTCATCCAAATTTTCTCTCTAAAACCAGAAATCACAAAGAGTTGTATAGTGAGAGATCTAGAATATATACTCAGGCCCCACTCCAAGTCAGTTTTTTTTTTTTTTTTTGCGGTACCGGGGATTGAACCCAGGGGCGTTCTACCTCTGCGCTACACCCCCGGCCCTATTTTTTATCCTTTATTTTGAAACCGGGTCTCACGAATTTGCGGAGGGCCTCACTAAGTAGAGAGAGAGAAAGAGAGAGAGAGAGAGAGAGAGAGAGAGAGAGAGAGAGACAAGGAGAGAGACAGAGAGAGAGCTGAGGCTGGCAGCGAACCTGGATCCTCCGGTCTCCGCCTCCCAAAGTACTGGGATTACAAGCATACGCCACCACGCCCAGCCCCAAGTCAGTTTTTAAAAAATCTCCTCAGGTGATTTTAATGTGCAGTCAGGGCTGAGAATCATTGACCTAGACTCTCACACCATTTCTTTATCTACCTGGAAGGGAAAAAATTAAGTAAATACACAAAATACTAATTTATTGTTTTGGCCAGGCTTTCCAAAATCAAAAGAAGAATTTAAACTTTAAGAGTCTGTTGTAAATTAAGCATACTTGCTAAGAATTATCAGTATGTCAAGTTTTCTAGGTGACTAAAAGGACTAGAAGAGTTAGAAAATTTTGGTATAAGGCTGGTAAGGTTTAATATGACTGGAATTGACCTAAGAACTTGGATCTGCTTATGTGAGGACAAAACTACTCCAAATTAGGAACCTAGAAATTACTTCAGGCAGAGGTAAAATATTCAAATGAGTATGTGTGTACCAATAGAGTCCATCAATCAATTTTGATTATTGAGAAATGGACTGAACAACTAGTAAGACTTCTATTATCAGTATTTTAAAATTTAAATTATTATGAGTTAATAAGTACACTAATGTATTTTAAAGGTCAAAGTATGACATTAGCCTAGGGAACCAAAGAAAATACAATCACAGCTAGTCAGTTTTTAGGATCAAACAAACACAATGTGTTTTGGGCAAATGTTTTATTTGTAGGTCTAATTTCTTAATGTTGAGATTAATATACTAGATTGAGATAAATATACATGATTTATATATTTTACTTTCTTAGAAATCATCCTTAGCATTAATTAATACTTAATTGTCTGACTAGGAATGTGGTATGTATAAATAACTTATACATACATATAAAACTGTAGAAAATGTGAAAGGCAGCCTGAATTTGTTTTTCTGGGACATTAAATATAAAAGTTCTCAGGTATTTTCAATAACAAAGAAAACAAAAGCATAGCTCAGTTATTAGAAGAGCTGACTTTAGTTTCAAGTTCTTCAAGGAATAGCTTGAACTTTTTGACTCTGTTTCTTAACTGAATTAGGATAAAACTTGTATGTGCTATGAGCATAAAATGGAATAGTATACATATAATTTATTACTATAATTGGGGCTTTATAAGGATAAATGACTTGTTCAACAAAAGTCACAATAGAAGATGGTAAATTGTTGATTAGATTTCAATAAAAATCGATCACACTAAAAAACCCATGCTTTTCCCAGTATATGATGCTTTTTCAAAATGGAATGGGCTAACATGTAAAAGATAGACTCTTCCATGGTTGTGACTAAGACATGAATACTTTTAATCTATGTTCTTGTTCCTTGGTTTTCTACAAATAGCAGTCCTTCAAATAACTGTCATCCCTACCCTCAGACATGCTAAGGGATCTCAAACAGAACTTATTAGACTCAACTACATTTATTATGATTATGTTCTACACTACAAAAGTTTACTGCTTAATGGCAGCAATGGGGTCAAAACCCATGCAGCCCTATTTTTTCATATGATGAGGTGGAACAATCATGGAATTACAAATTCCTTTCTTCAAGTTTCCTTTTAGACAGTGTTATCATCCCTTGCTCTTCCAGATAGGATGCAGGCACAGTCGTTTATCTATCTATCTATCTATCTATCTGTCTGTCTGTCTGTCTGTCTATCTATCTATTTATTTTTTGCAGTACTGGGGATTGAACCCAGGGGCATTCTGCCTCTGAGCTACACCCCCAGCCCCATTTTTTGTCCTTTATTTTTGAAACAGGGTCTAAGTTGCAAAGGGCCTCACTAAGTAGCTGAGGCTGGCCACGAACCCGGATCCTCTGGTTTCAGCCTCCCAAGTACTGGGATTACAAGCTTACAAGCGTGCGCCACCACGCCTGGCAAGGTACAGTCTTTGATGGTAAAGTAATGTACCTTGTAACCAGCAGTGCCCTTTACCAACTCCTGTCTTTCCTCTTCTAGTGGAAAATTGAAGAAGGCATGTAGAACCCACTTAACTTTTTTCTTTAGATGCAAATCAGCAGAAGAACCTGTATAATTAAAATATGTGATATTGACTTGTTTGATTACTGAATTTATTTACATCAGATGAGAATTTACCTTCTGTTTCACGTTTACCACTAAAACACATATGCATAACTTTATTCTTGTGCCAGTCATCAGTTAAAGTGGTATACTTGTAGCAAGTGTGGGAGACAGAGAATAAGAATGAACAAGAAACAAGTAGCACGATTGTATAATGTATTAGAATTTATAAAGCACTTTCTTCATACATAACTTACTCAATTCTTACCCTACTTTTGGACATTGTATTAGTTATTAGATTAGATAGCTAAGGTTTACAAAAGTTAAAAAATTTACCCAAGGTCACATAGCTAGGTCTGACAAAATCAGAATTTAAACTTAGGTCTTCCAACTCCTAGTCCAAGGTTCCCCCCACCCCCAACTGTATATTGATAAGTAGAGTGTGGTGATTAAGAACACAAACATAGGCTTTGGAGTGAGAAGTCCCTGGGTTTCAAGTATGTGCCATGAGAAAGTTGTTTAACATTTGAGTCTCAATTTCCTAATATATATATATATATATAAACTAAGTATAATAAGGAATTTTATCTTTCTCTCAGAGCTATTCAAGAAGATTAATAAGATGATGGATATGTATAGCCCTGAGCACCATGTCTGGACCCTGGGATCTTAATAAATAGTAGTGATCAGTAGTGATCATGGACAAGTACACAGGCAGTGAGTGATGAGACAGTGGACTGGCTGCTGCATCTTTGTGCTTTCTAGTCCTGTTTATGGTGGAAGGTATTTTTTTCTTGGTATTAGATAGCTAGGTATAATGCTTCCAGAAGGAGAAAATGACATAGAGATAACTAGGCTTTGAGTGTTTAATAGAAAGAAAGGGAGGTGGCATATAGAGTCAATGAGTTTGTGACAAGCTGAAATTGAGAAAAAGGCCTAAGAAAAGTCAGAGGAAATAATTTTAGTCAAGATGACCTTTGTTAAAAAGCATGTACTTCTTGGAGAAACACTGTATGTGACAAAGTAGAATTTGGCCATAAACACATGATACATCAATAGTACCAGTCACCAGCCCAAGTACCTATGTTGGTCACTGGTATAGTTTCATTTGCCTGAGATAAAATGATAATACAGTGATTTTTCATAAAGCTAAATTGTTCAGTTTCAATTCCTGTTCTCTATTTTGACATATCTTTTCAGCTTTATTTGGATGCTAAAATGTTCTTTTCTTTTGGAAAGTAATAGTGAAAAGTAATTGATAGATTTTTTAAAAGATCTTTACTAGACAAAATAAAAAGTTGGCAAACTTGTCTGTTCTTCCTATTAACTAATATTTATTTTGAAATCCCAAAGTCTAGAAATCACTGAAATCAGTTAATCTTGAAGTTTTCTTACAGTTTTGGGAATGTAGTCTCCTAGATATCAAAACAATCTATACAGACCATTCAGTGGATAACAAGCAGAGTGTTTCCAAGGAGATACCAATGCATCCAGTTCCTAATAGTTTGTATTTTATATGAAAGCCAAATTCTTGTCCCAGAGGAAATTATAATCTAAGACAGAGATGCAGATTGCTGTTACCTAGCACACAGAAGATAGACTAGAAACATCAGTCAGCTATATAGATTAATAACGAGCTACTTACAACATGATTAAGGGCTAGATGCCAGACAAGACAAAAACCACAATGGGGGAGGGGCAGATGAAAAGAATAGCTCTGGAGATCTATACCCAAAGTAGACGGAAGGCCCAGTCATATCGTCCTGGAGTCAAGCAGGGCTATCTGGAACTCCTTAAATGTTATTGAATTGATTTATTTCCCCTGATGTTCTGAGGCTGGACATGACTATAGAATTTCAATGGCTAGAGGTTTTCATCAGCAATTAAGAAAACAAGCGCTTTGTTTTGTTGGTTGATTTTAGTACCACCTACAGGTTCCAATATAAATATAAATACAGGTTAAAGTAACTAGGCCATTTATTATAGAGTATAGTTCATTAAGTAAAATTGTGAAAATTAGTAACTAAGCATATTCCCACTATATTCAAGTTCATCCTTAGTCAAAGGAGTAGGTATTTTTGAGAGGCATATTATACACATCAGTGGATAAGTGATTTATTTTATTCAAACAATATTTTGTTGGTTCCAGTTAATGTGGATTCTAAAGTTCATTCACTTTTAAGCTAGATGGAATTTTGGCCTTTGGAAAATCTGGCTCATTGTTAAAAATCTATAATTTGTTTCAATTATGAATATAGCATAATGGCTTCATAAAATAAGTATTTACTGAAAGAGATGGCCAGGAAAATGCTAATAACTGGGAAAACAAATTATTGAACAGAGACCCAAAACATGATTTATTGTGACAAAAGTTTTACTTTTCATATCCTTGAGGGAAGTGTATGATTTCAATGTGCTGATCATGATTTGACTTACCTCAAATATATTTCATAGATATTTATTGTGTGCCTACTAAGTACCTAGGTCTGGTGATACAAAGATAAAAATCTTTGCTCATCAGGTTGTCACCATCTCTAGGAGGGTCTCAGTATGCATTTAAAGATTACAGTAGTTTCTACTAGAACTTATACCATACCACACACCCACATACAGACATATATACATATATTTTTTTTTGCGGTACTGGGGATGGAACCCAGGGGCCTTCTACCTCCAAGCTACACCCCCAGCCCTATTTTTTTATTCTTTATTTTGAAACAGGGTCTCACTAAGTTGCAGAGGGCCTCACTAAGTAGCTGAGGCTGGCCGCGAACCTGCGATCCTCCTGTCTCAGCCTTCCAAGTACTGGGATTACAAGTGTAAGCCACCACGCCCGGCTCCATATATACATATTTTAAAGGATCTAGGTATGTTCCAAATTTTCAGGAACTGAAGGATGCAGGTGTTTGGGCTGGAGCCAAAATCTAATACATGTTGTTACTGTTTGATTTAAAAAAATGTCTTTAAGTGATATAACTTGGAGTGATATAACTTCTCCTTTATCCTCATTTCATGCAGTCATAAGGTCCTCAAGGCACTTCTCAGTCTAAGGCAACATAACCTCTGGATTTGCTGGTTGCTGTGCTTGGTAGAGACACCTCAGGGAATGTAAGATGAAAATCATCTACAGCAGCCCTTTTCAGATTAATCTTGTCTGGCTGAGGGAAAAGGAGACAGGTTGCTATTAGTATTTGCTGAACTCTGAGACTGCCTCTTGCACATCCACCCCTTGGGAAAACCTATGCTCTGCATATAAGTTTTGTCTGATACCGAGTCCTTGGATGCCTCTGTGTATTGACACTGCATAAAGTAGTTTTCTTCATCTGCCAAGTAGAAGGCCTTTTTCCAGAAAGAAACTAAAAGTGGGGCCCAGCAGTGTGACTGCACTAAACTGCCTGGTAGTAGGATGGAACCCTAGAGGGAATCTGCTATTGTGGGTGGGAGTTCCATTCTGGGTGGTGCTGCTCAGGGCTGGTCTCCAGTAGCCTGGAGCTGCCTTTGGGCTGACTCTAGCTTTGACTAGGGGTTGAATTTGGAGCCTGTAGAGTGTCTTTCTGTTCCTCTCTGGTCCATAAAGACGCACTTCCTTGCAAGAGGGCTAAGACCAAGGGTTGTGCTCAAGGAGGGACTAGAGGGGCAGCTCTGCCTGTGTAGTGAAATAGCATGACCAATGAGTGGTTCCCATGGGTGCAGATCTGCCCTTTCTAAGGGCAATTTAGGCTGCTTTGACTTAACCAAAGCCAGCATACATTGAAAGCCCCAAGACCCTTGCTCCTCTGTGGCTCCAGCAGAGCTATGGCACAGATTGGTTCTTTTTTGCCCCTCCGAACGAGAACTCCTTTGATTTGGTCATTCTGTGTTTTCCTTCTGGCCACCCTTTGCCCTATCGAGGGCAGAGGATGCTTCAGTGTGGCTGTCCTGCGTGTCGCAGAGGTCCGCGATCCTAGTCACGGAGTCTCCCTCTGCGCCCCGTGCTTTGGCAGAAATCACAGTCGCTGCCACAAGACCCTTTGCAATTTAACAATCCTTGCTTTTGCTTCTTCAACCCAAAGAGAAGGGCCCTGAACGGAGGTTACGCCAGACGTTGTCAGGACAAACAGATGCGCGGTGGATGCGAACCGTTTGCGAGGTGAAGGAGTAGGAGCTTAAACCCCCCTCCCCAGAGCCTTCCAGGGAGAGAGTAAAACCAAGACGCCCCTGTGCCCAAGACATGACCACAGTACTGTGACAACCCCACCGTCTGCTTCCTGACCCTGGAGGGTTAAATCAGGAGGGTACAGCGTCACCCCTCCCTCCTACTTCCCGCCTCCCCCACCCCTTACCTTTAAAAAGTTAAAAAATGTCTGCAGTCGAAATCTCTTAAAGGGGCGGTGCTGGTGAACGAGTACTCTTGGCACGAGTTGCTGAGAAGGCTGGCTAGGGGCGTGAGTTCGCTCCACCAGCACCAAAACACTGAAAAAAAAAAACCGAAAAGAAAAAAGAAAAAAAAAACGAGCGAGCAAGCAAGCGAGAGAGAGAGAGCGCGAAAGAGAACGAGGGGGGGGGGAAGGAAGGGAAAAAAGGAGGGGGGAGGCAGACAGACACACTTTTTAGATAAGGACAATTAGTCACCAGCGAAACCCAGTAGGGAGAGAGGTTTAAATCAGAGGGGTTTAATGAGGGTGCTCTGTGCCTTCCCTGAAGCCATGCCCTCCAGCAACTCCCGCCCCCACGCGTGCCTAGCCCCGGTGGCTCTCTACTTGGCTCTGTCGCTCCATCTCTCCCTTTCCTCCCGAGCTGGAGACAGGAGACCCTTGCCTGTAGACAGAGCTCCAGGTTTGAAGGAAAAGACCCTGATTCTACTTGATGTGAGCACCAAGAACCCAGTCAGGACAGTCAATGAGAACTTCCTCTCTCTGCAGCTGGATCCCTCCATCATTCATGATGGCTGGCTCGATTTCTTAAGGTAAGGCAGGGGCTTCCATGGATGGATCATTTTTAATTTTAAAAATACCCCACCCCCATTCTCTTCCTATCCCCTATTTCAAAGGGGCAAGAAGAAGAAGAAGAAGAAGAAGAAGAAGAAGAAGAAGAAGAAGAAAAGCAAAGCGGATCTTTCAGAAAAAAGACTTTCCTCCTGGAATATTTGCTGTGCGGCTGTAACTAGTGATTGAGAAAAGCAATGTTTTCTATTAAGATGCACATGTTTGCAATGCAGAAGGCATTTCAGAAACTTATCAGTTATGACTGAAAAAATGTTGTGCTTACATATATCCACAATTAGCCTCCCCTTCTCCTTCTGAAAAAGAAACAAGAGGTTCAGGGCAGTTACAAAAGCGAAGAAGAGGTCTGGAGCAACAAAGACTCGAGAGGAATGGGTGCCTCTTGTGTGTGTGTGTGTGCGCGTGTGCATGTGTGTGTGTGTGTGTGTGTGTGTGTGTGTGTGTGTGTGTGTACAGAGAGAGAGAGAGAGACTGAATGTTCAAGCCGGGACTGCATGAAAGTGGAATTTTCCACGGAAAGATCTTTTCGCCAGTTGTCTCCCACTCCGACAGAAAATGAATTTAAGGAGAGGCTTGGGCGGTTGCAAGTTGGATTGGAATTTAAAATTCTTATTTTATATCCATCGCTGTCATCTCTAGACTTCAGGACTTTGTAAGGCGCTTTTTATAGACAGATTCCCCCCTCCTCCCCAGTTCCTCTTCCTTAAATCTCCTGCGGTAACTTCACAGTTTAGTTTTTCCTTAAAGAAGAAGAAAAAGAAGAAAAATCCTTGCTTGGGTCATAGCGTATGTAAGGGGAGCGGTAAGGGTCCTAGAAATACTTGGGGGTAGTTTTGGATGTTTGAACCAGCACCGGCGGATCAGCAAACCAGGAGGTGGCAATCCCCTTGGAATCTGATTGAGTTTAGCCTTTTCCTGGGTTGTTACTGTTCAGCAGTTAGGCAACCGCGATCCTTTCCCATCAGGGACAGGGTTGCAGTGTAAAAAAAAAATCGTCTGCAGTATCTAATCCAAGTGTGGAGTTTTAAAAAAATTCCCTCCAAGCTGGAGCCTCAGCTGTGAGCTCCACCAGAGTCCAGAGCGCTCTCCTTGCCACTTCTCTGTCCGGAGGCCCTGTCCGCTGCCGGTCTTTTGTGAGTATTTTTCTCTCCTCGCGAAATCCGAGTTTTGTTTCTCCGGATGCGCTCACCCTACGTTTTCGGTGTCTCCCTCTGGCCTCTGCCGGGTCTTCGGACGCGGCAGGTAGCGAGAGGTGCCACGTGGAGCGCTCCTTCCAAGTAGTGGGAGTGTAGCCAGAAGGCTCAGTGGTTGCCCCACCGCCGGAGACCGCTTCGGTTCCTGAGGGCGCAGCTGGTGGAAGGGCTCGAACAGCTCTGCGTGGCCAAGCTTCCTTCTCGAAAGCTCTTCCCTGCAGCAGAGCGCGTCTCTTAGCACATCCAAATGTGGGGTGCGACGGGGGTTTTCCGAAATGCACGCCCCACTTGCATTGCACTCCTCCAGCTGCGCGGACTCCTTCGGGTTTCCTTTTTTACTTTTTAAAACATCAGCCTGTTCGCGCTAAATACTTGCCTGCTGCAGAAAAAAAAAAGTCTGGAAGGAAGGCAGCTTTTCGGGGAAGAAGCCTCGGCGGGGTGCCTTTGCATTGGTTGTGCAGGCTTCTGGATGGAAGGTGGTTGGAAATGCCGGTTTCCCAGGGGCCAGACAGGCGGGGACGTCTCTTTTGCTTGCAGCCGGCCCATGAGACGCCCTGACTGTGCGCTCCCTGGAACGCGGTGCTGGAGTTCTCAGCCAAACCATCCTTATGGCCACCGGAACTCTCAGAGTAGCCGCGTCTCTTCTCGAAAACGCTCTAAAAGCCGAGTCTGCGTTTTTCTCTCTCTTGTATCCCGCTCCTTTATAATGCTCCTTAACTTGTTCATTTTGATTAGGATTTTTTTCAGAACCTGAACCAGTAAAGCGTTAAAAATAATTTACAGACCTGGAACCCAATAGCTGATCCCCTCAGCATTAACAGCATCTGCATGGCTTCGTCCCAAAGTAGCAACATTTAGCCTTTTAAAAACCTATTAATGGGAGTCCTGAACTTATATAGATGTAAATGCTATTGTTCTGGTGCTGCAAGAGTTACCCCTGACGGGCAGGTTCCACATTTAGGCAAACTTCTCTCTTTCTAGCGCTTCTGCTTCCGAATCGCCCCACGTAGAAAGGGGAAAAAAAAGCGCAATTCTGGAGATGGGGAGAAGGATGTTACCTTTCTTGAGATCAGGCTGAATTATTTCAGAGGCCAAAGAGACTTTGCATTTACTGTATGTATAGGATGCGCGCAGGGAGTGGGGGGTGTTCTCAGAAAGGCAAGGCTTTACTCTAGCGATCTTTCCGCCTGGGATTTTGGAAACGATGCAGTTGCAATAATGTAATGGAGAATCAATTTGGGTATTAACAAAAGCCGGAATCCACTTGACCTCCGGCTCTAGGCCTGATCTGAGAGAAAGAAGGCAGGGTTTCACCTTTACAGAGGTGCCCCTGGGCCAGGGAGGCGATGCCGGCTTGTGGCGTGCAGGTCTGGCAACAGTCGGAGGCCAGCGGTCAGCGGATTGCTCGGCTCCGCAAGGAGCGCTCTCCTGGCAGTGGCAGAAACCAGGCAGCTGTGCCTTGGCCCCTTGTTCGAAGTGCAAGTGTGCCCCCTCCCCACTGGGAACAGTCTCTAGCCCCTCGGAAATCAGTACCTTGGGTATTGATGTATCAGTGGGAGGGGGCTGCTGTTGCCGGTTGGGCACAGGAGCCTTATCCCCGGGAACCCCTAGGCCGAGGGCAAAGCCAGCTGGGAGCCCAGCGCACGCGAGACGCCCAGGAGCAGCCAGGGCTGCAGGGACAGACCGCGGACTGGGGCGGGCACCGATCCCTGGCCAGGTCTTCGTCAGGGAGTGAGAAGAGGGCCCTACTTCGTGCCCTGCGCGCTCTAGCCTTCTCCTGGGATCTTTTCCTCTCTCTTTCTCTACCCTTGCAGCTCCAAGCGTCTGGTGACCCTGGCCCGGGGACTTTCGCCCGCCTTTCTGCGCTTCGGGGGCAAAAGGACCGACTTTCTGCAGTTCCAGAACCTGAGGAACCCGGCGAAAAGCCGCGGGGGCCCAGGCCCGGATTACTATCTCAAAAACTATGAGGATGGTGAGAAACTTGTTCCCCATTCTTGCGGGGGTGGGGTGGGGGGAAGAAAGTTTGGGGGCCGGAAGCAAGTGCCAGCTGTGTGGAGGGGCAGATTTGGAGGACAGCCTGGTTGAAGCTCCACTTAAAACCTGGAAGCTGCAGGCAAGGGGACACCCGCAATGTGAAACCACTGATAGGATTATGCGGAGAGGGCTTGCCAAGTTATCCTTTTCTAGCTGCCCGCCTTTTGCTGGGCAGCAGAGTCTCCAAGGCCAGGACCGATAGCCAAAACTTCTGGCAGGTTGGTCCTGGGGGTAGAAGGTGCAGCCGGTTTCTTGAGAAAATTCAGACAGCTTCATAGATTACTAAGCGATCAGGGTCACATTTCATTCCCAAGGTTCTAGGCACATGAGCCTTTTGGTTTTCTTATTTCTTGCCTTCCTTGGTTGAGGATACCCATTCTAAAGTTTTCTGGAATAAATCCTTCAGATGGGTTTCTCATTTAGGAAGGTTTGGAAATCTCCACAGTGGGATCTCCATCCTTCAGACTGCCGAATCACAGAATTGCATTTCCCTCCTCAGTTTAAAAATGGGATTGCAAATGTTAGCCTTCTTTCCAGCCAGAATCAGATGAGTTAAGTGTTGGAAGGACTTTGAAAACTCCAAATTCTACTCCAATGTGAGAGGCCAATCTTTAGAAGAGTCTCATTTTTACTAGGGGAAAATGAAAATGGTATTTAAAAACCTTTTAGGAGGTTTAGAGTTAATATATCTATAAATTTTCTGTGTGTCTAGGGGGACCGACCTTCCTTCCTTCCTTCCTTCCTTCCTTCCTCCCTCCCTCCCTCCCTCCCTCCCTCCCTCCCTCCCTCCCTCAAAGAATTGGTATGTTTTTAGCACTGATGCTGTTAAAGTTGGATAGAAGAGGCATTAATGTCCATTCTTGGAGGGCTATTTCTTACTGTTCCTTCTCATAAGTAAGCTACAGTTTTATTTTTAAAGGGTTCAAGGACAGGTTTTTGGAGCCCCCTAGGATAAATCAGCTAAGCAAGAAAATATCCTTGTATTTTCTGGGATTTCACTGAATGGGACTTCTGGAGAGTTATTGGGATGTATTTCAAGGGTGACTGAGGAACATTTTTAAAAAGTGTTAGAGACAGAAGGCAAGGCTAAGCCTCTTGAGTTTGAAGCATGCCTAGGACTTATTCTTTTATAACACTTGCCGAAGAGGGGAGGTGTTTAAGACTACATCTTTTCAAAGGTAAAATTCATTGTCATAAAATGTGGATTTATGACAAGTAGATTTTGCTGCCACTTAGCATAAAATACTGAAAGGTAAAAGATAACCCTGAACAGCAGCTCTGATGGTAATTTGACCCAGAGCCTTATAGCTCCCAGGCTCACTGTCAGCTCTGTGATCAGACAGAAGAAGGGATATATTAATGGTTTTCCTGATGAGACAGTTTTTCTTCGAATCCACTTAAACTACTTCCTCTTTAAGTTTGTGGAAAACCTTGTAAGAACCTCAGGAATCACTGGGGGAAAAAGAACTTTGTTAAGTTTAGAAATTGGCCTTTCTCTCTCAATCTTGTACCTAGGATTATATTACCAATTCATTGAGAACAATGAAATCTGCTTACAATGAAAGATACAATTTATTTCTCTTTGTAAAAGGAGAAAGTAGGCATTATGAGGAGAAAAGAAATTGGAAGAAGGCCATGCCCCATAAAACTTTGTAGAATTTTTAAAAATCAGGAATAGAGAACATCTAAGAGGTCTTCAGCCTCCCCACCACTTCAGGCCAGTTCAGGATCATTCCATATGAAATCTTTTTTTTTCTTTTTTGGTCTAACTTGGTGTTAAATATCTCTAGGAATGTAGTTTTCATCTCTAGGAATGTAGTTTTCACCATTCCTGGGGGAGAGAGTTCTTCTGTTCCATAGGTTTTTGTTTGTAAATTTCTACTGAATTTTCTCTTAATAAATACTCTGAATATTTACAATGATTACTCTGCATTTTTTATACACGTACCTTCAAAATAATTTCTGTCTTGGTGTGCGTATTAGCTTCAAAACAAGGTTTCCTCTTATGTTTCTTCCTGTCTCTCTCTCTCTCTCTCTCTCTCTCTCTCTCTCTCTCTCTCTCTAAATCTAGACTACCTGGATTTAATTCTTACAACTTTCTTTAAAGTCAGTCCTTCCAGACACTAATCTGTTTTATTGCTCTTAGCTGAACTCCTTTTGATTTATGTCTCCCTGGTAATAAGATGCTCTGAATTATATCAGTATTTGAGGCCTTAGCAGAGTTAAAGAGAGTAGGAATGCCCTATTTCTGCCCTTTGATGCTCACATATCCTTAAATCACCCATATTGTCTTTGTTGTTGCATGTTGCACTGCAGAATTCAAGGCAAAAATGTTTTTGGTATAATCTTAACATTTTTGCAAATATTGTACTTCTTTGTGACATCATCCAGAGACAACTTTTATTATCACGAGCATCTTAACATAATTAGTTCTTAGTAAATGACCCTGTAATAAGCACTTGGGCATCAAGGCACCTTATAAAAATGTGTTTATTTAAGCATAATAGAGAATAAAAGTGTATATTTTGAGTAATAAGACACACCTACTGGCACATTATGTAACTCAATGATAGGAGGCGAATATGAAATTTGAACTTAGAAAGTTTGTACTGTGGGCCTGGATCTATCACTTATGAATGTGTGGCCTTGGGCTTACTGCTTCTCTATAACATGGATGATGATAGATAATACCTGCTGTGCATTGCTTCTGTGAGAGTTTTGAGAGCTAATGTGTGTAAAATATCTTGTTGGCTGCAAAGCACTATATGCAGGCTAAGGATTCTTACTTTTATTGAAGGCAGTTTCTTGAAATTTATAACATATATATTTAATGTTTTAAAGTGGGATTAAGGAGTGAATAAGATCAGGTAAGACTGGAGTTTATACAGAAGGAGGGAAGTTGATTTAATGAATCATTTTAAAGGATTAAGAGAATATAGGGAGACCTTAAGGCATGAAGGTGAGAATCGAAGGTGGCTTTTTTGTGTGGTGATGAGAGAAGAGATTGTTAGTTTTATTATATACTATATTAAAATGCACTGATAGTTCCAGCTTGGGCAAAAAACATTTTTTTATGACTAATTCATTCATATTGCTACCCAGATGTGATTTGTTGTTGTTGTTTTCTCCTGAATTAATAATGCAATTAATAAGACATGTGGCTTCCATTTTCCAAATACCTTTCGAACATATTAAAGCAATTGTATTTTCTCTAACTTTGTAAAGCCACTGTTTATGTATCATTTTGGTAGCTTCTCTGGTTACACCTTTAATTTAATTACTTATTCTACTCTATGCTTAGGCAATTTGAATTTTTAACAAACATGATGATCATGGAAGAAGTAAAAATAGGAAGTAAAATTCTTCATATTCTAGGAATCTTAGCTTTGCCTTTCTGTTTACTTGTCTCCAATAAAGAATTCTTGGGCAAATATTTTGTTCTTTTAAATTTATTTTGCTCCAGTCTGCCCCTCTTTGTTATATATTCGGTGTGCTTTATTTGTATGCCTGTATACCACTTATTATGTGCATCAAAAGCCAGCTTAATATTTCTAAAATTTTATATTCATCATGTCACTCTTTTGCTCTAAAACCTTGATTATTTTTATATTGCTCATAAAAGATTTTCAAACTCTTCAACGTGGCATTCAAACCTTTCACATTTCACTCTCAGCTTACTTTTTCTACCTTATGTTTCCATATATCTTTTAATACAGCCCTCCTTGATTAGCCACTGTCTCCTGAAAGCACCTTCATTATCCCAACCCCGTATCTTTGTTTAGCTAGTATATTTCTACCTTGAATGTCTCTATTCATTCTACTCAATTCTTAAAGGCCTGTTGCAAACATTTATTATTTGCACAAAGCTTTTCTTGAATAGGACATTCCAAGTAATCTCTTCTTTCTCTGGACCATTGTAGCTTTTACTCTTTATGCTGTTCCTTTAGCCTTTTCTGCCTTGTTTTGGTATTTAACTTTTCATATATGCTTTTTTTTGCCTTTCCAACTAGAATTCAAATTCTTTATAGGAAGGGATCATAGCTAATTATTATGTAAATGTCTAGCATTATATGTTACACATAGTAGGTATTCAGCAAATAGTCTTGGGTACATAGTAGTTTAAGAGCACTATAAAAAGGCCCTGGGAAACTGGAGATGATTAGTGAAGAAATAAATCAAGGCATACACCAAGATTCTATTCACTTTCTGCCTTGAATGCATATTCCCATGGAATCCATTCTTAATGCTTATTTTAATGACATTCTTCATTATTTGAGCCATGTATTTTTATCTTTGGTTGTTAAAGTTGTCTTAGTTTCAGGTTATGTGTTAAATCAACCTTACCATTCAGTTTAAAGACTTGCATTGGAACTACAGGTTTAAAAAATTGCATCTGCTTCCTTTCTATCTTTATTTTTACTTTTCCTTGTTAGCTTTATGTAGTTTCTATGCCTGACTTTCTAATTTCTGATGTAATAATGCTTTTTCATAACTTTCTAAAATCTTTTATCTTCATCTCCTGAAGACTTTTTTTAGAGAGCTTCTGAAATGCTAAATGATGAATGTGAGTATACTTTATAAACTCTAAGGCATGATACAACTTTTATTATTGTTCTCCTTTCTCCAGGAAATTTTCCCAGTTTTCATGGAGGTGAGGTAGTTAATTCTTTTTATTTCCTTTCCCGTTTCATCAGTCAAGACACACGACATAAGAACAGCACAACTGCCAAATTAAATATTTGCCTTGAACTTACCCACTTTTCAATATCTCATTTTATTTCAGATAGTGTTTCTTTAAATTCATTTACATTTAACAAATATTTATTAATTAAATATTCTGTGTTTTAATGTCATGCTGGAAAAAGAATGGAAGAATATAAAATAAAAGATACAAAGACAGGTGTGGTGGCACATATGTGTAATCCCAGTACTTGGGAGACTGAGACAGGAGGATTGCAGGTTCAAGGCCAGCAGCCCACAGTAATTTAGTGAGACACCGTTTCAAAATAAAAAATAAAATAGGGCTGGGAGTATAGCTCAGAAGTAGAATGCTCCTGGGTTCAATCCTCAGTACCACAAAAATAAACAAACAAATAAATGAATAAATAAATAAACAAACAAATAAATAATTACTATTGTCCCAAATCACCATTAAAACCCAGAAGTAACAATTTTTTATGCAGAATTCACTAATTAGTGTTGAAATTGGTAGATGAAACTTAAAAGTAGTGTAGGGTATTTGCATGGCCTCAAGGCATCTCCCCCATGATATTAATTAATTATTATTGTGGTTTTAGTATATATTCACAAATTCTCTTTCTTTGTTAATAATCCAAAGATAATATAGAATGAAGGTCTAAGTAGAGCATAATAGTTTGTTAGGGTTTAACAAGAGATGAATGCTGCCAGACTTAAGTGGGAGTTAGGTTGGGCCTATGAAAGATGGGTGATTTTGGAGAGGTAGAGACAAGAAGAGAGGACATTTAACTAGAGAAATAAAATAGGGTAAAACCTAATATGTGTTTGGACAGCAAGGAGACCACCCTGGCTGCAGAGAAAGTATATGCTAGAAATCATCTTAGTTCATGTGTTAGGACCATGTCTAATTCCTTTCTATAGAAGCCTATTTGCACATTTTTGTTAATTCAGAAATGTTTAAAGAAAAAATACAAAAATAATGTACATGTTAGAAATTATCCCAAGCAAAATTCATATTGCTAGAATTATGTTTTAAGATGTTCTAATATATTTTTGTCGGCTCTAAAATATGTAATTAAAAAGAAGAAAAAGAAGAAAGTATATGTGTGAGCAAAAAGGTTGGTTGGGTAAATCCAGGTCAGATTGTGGGAACCTTGAATTTTAGGCATAGTAAAATAGAATTGTCCTGATAGAAAAAAAAGAGGGTATTATAACTTGTTTTGTTTCACTAGAGAAGGGAAGGGCACATTTTTCAATGATTTCATGGGCTTTCAATTACATTTGCCTATACCCATCCTCCCTTTTCCATTCATTTCCTCTTGCTAGCCTTCGTTATAATAACTTCACTTGACAAAGTTTTAATTAAAAAACATACTTAAAGGACATAATTTAAAATTGAATTATTAATTATATTTTTATGATACAGGGTTTATAATATAAAGGTCTTAGAATTCACTTGATTCTTCTTATGTTACCGTGCCTTCTTTTATAGAATAAAAACATGCTAGTGTTTTATAATATTAATTAATTCGTTCATTGAGTAGGCATCTAGTTCTAGGCTTCTGTCTGACACAGTCAGGGAAGATGAATACAGCTCAGGTATTATTGTCAAATTATTTACTACCAACTTCTTGTCACTTTATTAGCATCAGCCAAAAGCAGTTTTAGAGACTTTTGGGCCTAAGAAAAGCTTCCATTCCAACTTCATCATTTGGCATTTCATGGTTTATCTGCCAATAACTTTCAAAGAATTTGATACAATTTAATATTGTGTTTAAAGATGTCTATAATTACCTGAAGTTTTATGTATGTTATATTCTGCCTTTTGGAAAAAAAGGGATTATTTTTTGTAATGTTACTGAAATTTGGTACCTAGGTTCTAATTATGAGTTGTAATTCACTGTACTCCTGTGAATCCGAATGTGATTATCTCACAAAAATTTAGATACCACATCATTTACTCACAATTTACTCATTGTGGCCATGTACATAGTGATGGAAGTGGCGGAGACAAGGAAACACTGGCTTTCTATTTTTTTTTTTTTTTTGGTGTGATCCTGGGAATTGAACCCAGATTCTTGTACATGTTAGGCAAGTGCTTTACCACCGAACTATATCCTCAGCCCTAACACTGGCCTTTTGTTTGTGGAGGTAGCTTAATTTCAGTGAATTAGAAAAGCCAGTAAATAAACATTTAAATGATGACCACTTTTGTATAATTTATCACCTGGTCATTGGGGATACATGTGATCCATCAAATTTCCTGCACAACATAAACTGTACTACTGTCACCAATACCAAACATCATTATTACTTCTGCCAAATCCTTAAAATTCTATCTCCTGTTCTCCCAAGCTCTACTGATGGGATGGGGACCTTATGGAAGACAAGCAGTTTCTTTCAAAATTTTCTGGGCCTTTTAGTCTGCCAGTCTCATAGTCTGGGTTCCTGATGACTGGAGCCTCTTCTGAGAATTCTTAATAAAAAAGGATTAGATGTTAACAATCTTAACTTTAGTCCTTATTTGTGCCTTAGTTAACCTTTCAGCTGTTTCAATGGATCTGTGTGTGTGTGTGTGTGTGTGTGTGTGTGTGTGTGTGTGTGTATGTGTGTTAGGGCATGGGGGGAGAGAGAGATGGAGGGAGAGACAGAGGGGAGAAAGAGAGAGAGAGAGAGAGAGAGAGAGAGACAGAGACAGAGACAGACAGAGACACAACGGGGAAGCAGATATGGGAATGAGAGAATTTGGCATTGTATTTCCTGTACTTGTCTGTAGATGGTGATTTAGGCAACATGAATACACATTTCCAGACAAGCGGTAAATGCTGTTCAAGGTATAAATACCTTGTGCAACTTTGTTGAACTCTTCATTTGGTTCTCATGATTGAATTAGATTCAATTCCATTCAGTTTTGTTTACTTTAGTACAACAAAAAATAGTAACTTTTCTCAATTCAGTAAACATTTTTTTGATTATTAAAGACATGCCAGGATTGTGCTACATATTGGGACTATAGGAGGAATAAAACATGAGCTATTTGCTATGGTCTTAATATTCAATATAATTTCATAGTGGTCTTTAGTATCATCTCTTCAACTTAGATTAATTTTTGCTTAATCCCTCTGCCCCCCCACCTTGAACACACATCTCCCCTTCTTGAATTCAAAATTTTACTTGTCTTTCACAGCTCTGTCCATATCCTCTCTGCTAAATCCCTGTTAATTAATCCCTCTTTCTCTTATTTTTCTGAAATTCTTTTCTAAATATATAATCTAATGTAGCTTAAGTGCCCCATAATTTATGTTTGACTGACTTAAGCAGATCATTTTTGTCTTTAGAAATTTATAAGCAAACCACAGTGTCATTGATACACACATAAAATTCACATAGACATAACCATCAGCACACTGTTTGGAACAGATACATTAAAGCAAAGTATTTATGTTATTTACAAAGTTGATGCATGTGTTTTGGGTTTTATGTGGCAAATAATGAAGAGTGGAAGATTTGAGCTGCATATTTAGAAAAGATGAGGTATACATACCATCTGATAAGATATTCTGAGAGAGACAATATTCACATGATTTTTATTACAATGTGTTGTTATAATAGTTCTATTTTATTATTAGTTGTTGTTAATCTCATTGTACTTATTTTATTTTTATTTTATTTTTTTGTGGGACTGGGATGGAACACAGGGGCATCTACCACTGAGATACACTTCTAGCCCTATTTTATTATTTATTTTGAAACAGGGTCTCACTAGGTTGCTGAGTATCTAAGTTGCTGAGGCTGGTCTTGAACCTATGATCCTCCTGTCTCAGTCTCCCAAGTACTGGATTTACAGGTGTGTGCCACTATGCCCGGCTCTAATTTATAAAAAAAGCTTCATCACAGGTATCTATGCATAGGAAAAATGTAGTCTATATAGAGTTCTGTACTATTTGTGATTTTAGGCATCCATTGGGGGTCTTGGAATATATATATCCCTTTGCAGATAAGGGGGGGATTACTATATATTTGTGTTGAGGGAGTTGGGGCTTAAACCACTACTTGGTTTTCACTTGCTCTGGAAAGACAAAAATACCTTGAAGGATGAAAAGTGAGATTGGAAACCTGGGGAAAGGCATATTACCCAGATTTGGGGCATTATTTCTGAAGTACTATGGAAGAATGGATGTTTCTCTGTAACTTAATATTAGTAATAATATAATAATTATACATAGCATTATTGAGTGCTTATTTTGTGCCAGATATTTTAAGCAATTTACATGCATTAACACATCTAATCTTCTCTTCAACCCCATGCAGAATGTGTTGTTTATCTCATTTGGCAAATAGGGAAAAAGAGGCACAGAGCAGTTAAGTAAATTTCCCAAGACCACCTAGCTAATGAGTTGTTGAGTGGGGATCCAATGATATCATTTAGTAAACCTGCAGACTTAAATACGGCCTCTGCTATGAGTTTCTCAAGATGACATATTGAAGGAGTAGAATAACAATATGGGACAGGACTTGTAGTTTATTTTGAAAGGAGTTATAATTTGAAAACACATACATTAAAGGGAACAATAGAAATGGATCAACAGTGTTATTGATGTAAGGGAAATGGAAGAAAAAGAAATAAGAATTTTTGTAAAAATTATTGGGAAATTTTGAAGATATTTGAAAAATTCTAGGTAATTTTAGAATTAATTTATTTTACATTTGTTTACTGGATCCATACTTTCCCTTATTATTCCTTCAAGTTCTAGGCTTAGTGAAGCCTTGTGAAGGAGAAGGGGGACTGATAAAGGTGAGATTTTAAGCAAACCCTTCCTTCATAACTCCTCTTTTTATCTTTCTCTTTGAACTGAGATTTTGTTAAATTCAAGTAGAGAACACTTTTATAGTCACTCAGAATGAAGAAACTAAGGAACAGAGAGGTTCTGTATTCTGCACAAAATCTCAGGGTTATTTAAATAACTGATAGTAATTGGCTGATCTGTGGTTGAATCCAGGACAGTCTCACTCTGACCTTTGTGATTTTCGCCATTCCTATCATAGCACAACAGCCCACTGTTCCTTATTCCTCTACCAAGACAACTTCAAAGATATTTCCTCTAAGGGAGATGCTTTTATATTAACTTGAGTCCAATTTGAAAGTTTCTTTGAGAAAAGGGCTAAATGATAATTATTGTTGTTTCCCCTGTGGGCCTATTTCCATGTGGTCTGGGCACTTATCACCTCACATTATTCTGTAGCTCCTCATCTGGGTGCTCTGTCTTTAGCTTCTCTCCATCTTGCTAACTGATTAATTTTTCTGAAGCTCTGTTTTCCTTCTGTCATTACCTTGCTAGAAACCGTCAGGCACATAGACCCCTTGTCTGCTAGTTCTCCACTCTCCTCCAGCTTTCTACGGCCATCTACAGTCAAGCCCACCCTCCCTGTGGGAACCTGAGTCAATTCATAAGCAGATGGTGGAGCTTCCATTATAGAGCTCCTACCTTCTGCCATTCTGTTTATCTCTAACCCTTTGGATTCTTTGCTGCACCATCCCTCCGTCACTTTCTACCTATTTCTGGATTTTACCTACTTTTCAAAGCCCTGCTCAAGTTTGTCCTTCTCTAAGATTCTTCACTATCTCAGTTCAAAGTATTTTAATTAACTTATTAATTCATGAATCATTTTTTGAGCCCGAGTTCTAAAGCACTTATTGTGTAAAAATCACTCTTTGGGCTATTTTAATATTCTGCCTTTTGTTCTCAGGTGTTTTCTTTTGTGTGTGTATGTTCATGTAGATTTTTGACTCTGTCCCCAGCTTATAGGCCATGTAAGCATAGCGTTTATATCAATTTCAACAGTTTCTGCAACATATATATAGTGCTTTTTGCATAGTAGCTCCTGAGTAAATACTTATTGACAGGTCATCTCCCACTTATTTGGTAGCTTTATATGCTAAAAGAAATAACCTCTCTTCCATTCATTGTACCTGCTTTTTTTTTAAACTCATAGGATTTTTCTGGGTGATGCTTGACTTTATTCATAATTTTAAATATTTATACTTTTTATTTATTTTGTTAATTACCAATGCAATGTATGCTCATTAATACAAATTTAACGATAGATATATCAAATAAAAAGTGAAAGTCTTCCTTCTTGTCCTACCCCTAATTCTGCTCTATAGATATACGTATTAATAATCTGGCATGTATCTTTTCAGAACTTTTGTTATGCATACAAAAGTATATAAATTTTAAAATATACAAGTGGGATTATATTGTTATATACCTATCTAGAAAACTTTTTAGTTGGCAATTTTGGCCTTCCTTCCTTCCTTCCTTCCCTGAGCTATATCCCCTGTGCTTTTAATTTATTTTAAAATTTGAAATAGTCTCACTAAGTTAGTGTGTGTTGGCTTCAAACCTGTGATCCTTCTCTCTCAGACTCTCAAGTACTGAGATTATAGGCATGCACCATTACACTCTGATAATGGCTAAAGAATAGTCTGAATGGTACTTGGGAGGCTGAGACAGGAGGATCACAAGTTCGAGACCAGCCTCAGCCACTTAGGCCTTTCAGCTACTTAGTGAGACCCAATTTCCAAATAAAAAATAAAATAGGGTTGGGGGTGTGGCGGTAGAATGCCCCTGGGTTCAATCCCCAGGAACACACACACACACACACACACACACACACAATAGTTTGAATGTGGATGAGCTATTATTTAACCATTCTCTTTCACTGGTACTTTTTTGCTTACAAGAAGTATCTGGCCGGGCGTGGTGGCGCACGCTTGTAATCCCAGAACTTTGGGAGGCGGGGACCGGAGGATCCGGTTTGCGGCCAGCCTCAGCTCAGCTCTCTCTCTCTCCCTGTTTCTTTCTCTCTCTCTCTCTCTCTCTCTTTCTCCCTGTCTCTCTCTCTCTCTACCTAGCGAGGCCCTCCGCAACTTTGTGAGACCCGGTTTCAAAATAAAGTATAAAAAATAGGGCCGAGGGTGTAGCGCGGAGGTAGAACGCCCCTGGGTTCAATCCTCGGTACCGCAAAAAAAAAAAAAAAAAAAAGAAGTATCTGTTTGCTATTTGTCTGTAGTTTCTAACAAACCCATGCTGAAATAGTATATTTCTCTCTCCATATTGGAACTTGATATAAATTATTTTCCCCCTAACATCTTTTACACACCCTTATCCATCTTAATCCTTTTAGCTATAATACATTCTTTGGGTAAATGTCAAGAAAATAGCTACAGCAAAACTAACCCCAGGCATCAAAGTATGGTTTCTTTTAATAAAACAAGTGCGTTGTAAAGTTTTGAATACAGATGGAAAGTGACACTAAAAATGTTTTGACTTTCTGTTCAAATAGTATATCACTATGTGATTTGAAAGAAATCCTGGCTGAGGATTTCTTGATTCTCTTTGAATGTCATTCATCTCATTAAAGCTGCTTTATGAATTTGAATACTAGTCAGCCCATGAAGAGAGATTTATAAAGAGCTGGCATAATGTTTAGTTAGAAACAGACTAAATAAGGCAGAAGGTAGCCATTTTTAATAGCTTTGTAATCAGTCATTTGCAAGAGAAAAATAATTATACGTTATATTTGTAATGTTCTTTAAAGATTATAAAAAAATCCTCTGATCCTCATGACAACTGTGTAATTTTATTTTATATAGACATCTCCATTTTTTTTTTTTTTGTGGTACCGGGGATTGAACCCAGGGGCGTTCTACCTCCGCGCTACACCCCTGGCCCTATTTTTTTATACTTTATTTTGAAACCGGGTCTCACGAAGTTGCGGAGGGCCTCACTGAGAGAGAGAGAGAGAGAGAGAGAGAGAGAGCGCGCGCACGCGAAAGAGAGAG
>PVJS01028140.1:0-25725 GCA_004027185.1 Glis glis
ACCTCCGCGCTACGCCCCCAGCCCTATTTTTTATACTTTATTTTGAAACCTGATCTCACAAAGTTGCGGAGGGCCTCACTAAAGTAGAGAGAGAGAGAGAGAGAGAGAGAGAGAGAGTGTGAGAGCTGAGGCTGGCCGCGAACCCGGATCCTCTGGTCTCCACCTCCCAAAGTACTGGGATTACAAGTGTGCGCCACCACGCCCGGCTGAGACAGGGTCTTGATGAGTTGTGGAGGCTGGCCTCCAACTTGGGCTCCTCCTGCCTCAGCCTCCTGAGTAGCTGAGATTATGGCGCGCACCACCGTGCCCACCTTCGGGCTCGGGCTTTCAGTGAGGAACACACCCACACACCATACGCAGTAGTGAAAATGCACAATGCCGAGGTGAGAGCCCTGTGTGTGCCTCCTACCCCAGGGCTACACGGAATAAACAATGGGTCTGATCTGGTTGTCTCCCACGACACAGAGATTTGTGGTTTGGAAGGGAACTCCCTAGATCCCTGGTGCTTTTACCAAGCCAGATATCTGACTTTAAGAGACCTCAGAAAGAAAACCAAATACTGAACTATATCTCAATGACATGCATTGTCCCTGTTTGTTGTGCAAATTCTGAGTGAGCTACTTTTGCTTCAGACTGTTGGGGGACTTTCTGCTTTTCAAATGCATAAATGTTGTATTAGGAGAATTAGGGGGAGATCAAAGAGCATAAACAGAAGATAAATCCCGTTACTTTATGTGAATATGCATTAAACAAACAAACAAACAAAAGTAATCCCCTGCCCAGCATGGTAGCCATGCCTGTAATCCCAAGTACTCAGGAGGCTGAGGCAGGAGGATCGCAAGTTCAAGGCCAGCCTGGACAAAAAAAATTAGAAACGGCTGGAGATGTAGCTCAGTGGTAAAGTGCTTGCCTAGCACATGTGAAGCTCTGGGTTTAATCTCCAGCATGGCAGACAGAGAGAGAGAGAGAGAAGAGGAGAGGAGAGGGAGAGGGAGAGGGAGAGGGAGAGGGAGTGGAGAGAGAGGAAGGGAGGGAGAGAGGGAAAGAGAGAGAGAGATCCGAGGTTTGCTTCTGCAACCCCTGTGGGACCCCAAGTGCCCAGTGATGATCCACTGACACCAACATCCCCACCACAGGCCCCGGAGCCTTACCTGATCTCAGACAGAACACAGTTCTTTCCCCCACGGTCCTGTGCTTGGTCTTCCTAGTTGCTCCCAACCTGCATCTTCAAGCCTCCCCCGCGGGACCTCTAGGTTCCGCCAGTTCCTCACCTGCCCTGGGCCCGTGTAGCTGTGAGTGGGTCTCCCCGCCTCCATCTTTATGCCCTGCTATAAACTGTCTTCCGATCCTACCTCATCAAGTTTTCCAAAATCTAATCACCCGTACTGTTTGTCACAGCTCTATTCTGCTTAAGAACTTAGTGATTTCCTCTTGTCCCACCCCCCAAAAAAATCAAACCTCAACTCCTGGGCAATTTCCAGACCCTCTTTCATCTGTCCCACGGGGCCTTTCCAATCTCTTCTTGCACCACTAGCACCACGCTCCAATCTATGACCACTCCTGCAGGTTTAAACACAGGGCTGTAGCATATTGGCAACTCCTCCCAGCCATCAGCATGTCATCTGCCTCCTTCCAGTGAGGCTGCTCATTGCCCCAGTGCTAGGCCTGAAGACTAGAGAGACCAGTAATGTCAGGCCAGCAGCTATGCTACGAAGGCACATTCATTCCAGGCGTGCTCCTATCTCAGGGTGCCCTTGTTCTCCCAGATCATCTGCCTGGTTTGTTCCCTTTCCAGCAGGCCACTGCATGAGGACTTCCCTGAACTCTGTTTCATGCACCTGCGGCCAGTCAAGGTGGCGCACACCTGTAATCCTAGAACCGGGGAGGCTGAGAAAGGAGGGTCACAGGTTTGAGGCCAGCCTCAGCAATTTACTGAGACCCTGTTTCAAAATAAAAAGGGCTGGGATTATAAATCGGAGATAAAATGCCCCTGGGTTCAGTCCCCAGTACCAGAAAAGGAAAGAAGGAAGGAAGGAAGGAAGGAAGGAAGGAAGGAAGGAAGGAAGGAAAGGAGAGAGGGAGGGAGGGAAGGAGGGGCACCTGCTATCCTCTTGCTGGCTTTTTCTTTTGCAATGAGCACCATATACTTGTTCCTCTTCAGTTCCCTTAGCCATCTGTTGGGGTCACTGCTGGGCCCCCAGCACCTAGACCCCTGCCTGAGTCAGGTTGAATTTTTGTTCAGATGTACTGTGTGCTGATGCTGGGCCAGGTGCTGGTGGCTAGCAGCACCTTGGGAGGAAGCCCCACACATCAGTGGGTGCCGCGTGTTGATAGTCGCAGCTTCACCGGGCAACAGCATGCATAGGCCAAGCCCACAAATCTTGTTGGATCAGGTGACAGCAGGAGAGTCACTCCAGGCAAACCTGTCAGCCTTGTAAGACACATGTGCTGCCTCCTGCCTACCGGTCACGGTCACGGTCACGAGCTGAGCAGGCAGCAGGCTGCCACCGTGTGGGCCTGTCTACAACCCCATCACCGAGGATCCCCAGGGTGCGGGTGGATGGCTCAAGCTCTGGTTTGGAAGTGGTTCATGTGTCCCCCAAAGGTTCAGGGGCAGGAAGCTCAGTCCCCAGTGTGGTGGTGCTTTAAGAGGTAGAGCCTAGGGGAGGCAAGCAAGCCCTGGAGGCCCCACCTTCGCTGTCTCAGGAGTTGAGGTCAAGTGGGACCAGGTTAGTATCGCAAGAGTGGGTTATTAGAAAGTCCCACTGCCTCAGCTCACTCTCCTGCTTCCTGTCCAGCCATGTGATGTCTTCCACATGCGCTCCCACCACTATAACGTCCTCTGCCATGAGGCCTCCGCAGGGCCAAGGAGATGTCCAGCCATACTCCCGAACCTGCAGAACTGTGAGCTACATAAACCTTTTCTTTAAGTATAAAGTCTTATGTTATAGTAACACAAAAGAGACTAAGACCTCATAATGGAGGGTCAGAGGAACCTCTCCCTGGGGCAACCTGCCCTTTCAGCTCTGCCATCAGCCTTGGTTATGCATGTACCCCTAAAACGTGAACCTGTTTCTAAACTATCTACTATAGTCTGAACCATGTGAAACGGCAATTTCAGCAATAATCAGCAACTGTCAGCAATTTCATGTGGTTCAACTTAACATATGTAAAACCATGTTAATGGAATACATACACACCTATAAAAAGATCAAATGAGTTTAAAATAAGCCAGGTACAAATAAGCATTTAAAAAGATGCTCAACATTACCGATTAGGGAAATGCAAATCAAAACTCTATCACTTCACTCATTAGGATAGTTACTTTTTAAAAAAAGAGCTGGAAGTGGTGGCACATGCCTGTAATCCCAGTACTTGGGAGGCTAAGAGAGGAGAATTGCAGGTTTGAGAACAGCCTCAGCAAGTAACGAGACTCCCATCAACCTAGCAAGACCCTGCTTCAAAATAAACATAAAATAGGGCTGGGGGTGTAGCTCGGAGATAAAATGCTCCTGGGCTCAAACCCCAGTACCACACACACACAAAAAGAGCAACCTTGCCAGAAATTGCAAGGATGGAGAAATGACACCTGGTGCACCACAGGTAGGAATGTAAAACGGTGTAGCTACTGTGGAAAAGTGTGGTAGTTCCTCAAAAAATTAAACAGAATTGCCATATGACCTGGCAATTCTCCTACTGGGTATGTCCAAAAGAACTGAAAGGAGCTGGACATGGTGGCGCAGGCCTGTAATTCCAGTACCCAGGAAGCTGAGATAGAATTGCAGAATCAAGGCCAGCCTCAGCAACGTAGCGAGACAAGTTCCCAAATAAGAAACAGAATAGGGCTGGGGTGTAGTGTGGAGGTAGAATGCCCCTGGGTTCAAACCCCAATACCACACACACACACAAAATAATTGAAAGGACAGAAGAATGGATAAACATGGTATGTGCATACAAATTATTCAGCCTTAGAAAGGAAATTCTGAGCCAGGAGTAGTGGCGCACGCTTGTAATCCCAGTACTTGGGAGACTGAGACAGGAGGATCTGGGTTCACGGCCAGCCTCAGCTACTTAGTGAGGCCCTCCGCAGCTTAGTGAGACCCTGTTTCAAAATAAAGAATAAAAAATAGGGCTGGGGGTGTAGCTCGGAGGTAGAATGCCCCTGGGTTCAATCCCCAGTACTGCAAAAATAAATAAATAAATAGAAAGGAAATTCTGACACACTACATGGATGAGCCCTGTGTAGATTACGCTAAGTGAAATAGCTAATCACAGAGGCAAATACTGTATGATTCCACTTGTATGAAATATCTAGATATAGAAACAGAAAGTAGAATGGTGGCATCCAGGGGTGGAGGAAGGGAGGGGGATTGTTGCTTAATGGGTAGTTTCAGTTTTACAAGATGAAGAGCGCTAGAGATCCGTTGCCAACAATGTGAACGTATTTAATGCTCCTGTACACTTAGAAATGGCTGATGGTATATTTTATATGTATATTTTTATTAATTAAACAATTTTTTTTTTGCGGTACCGGGGATTGAACGCAGGGGCATTCTACCTCCGCGCTACGCCCCCGGCCCTATTTTTTATACTTTATTTTGAAACCGGGTCTCACGAAGTTGCGGAGGGCCTCACTAAGGAGAGAGCGAGAGCGAGAGCGAGAGCGAGAGCGAGAGAGAGAGAGAGAGACAAGGAGAGAGAGAGAGAGCGAGAGAGCGAGAGAGCTGAGGCTGGCCGCGAACCCCGATCCTCTGGTCTCTGCCTCCCAAAGTACTGGGATTACAAGCGTGCACCACCACGCCCGGCTCTCAATTAAACAATTTTAAAGTAAGTGCATAGCTGAGAGAGAAACAAACTTGTGCTCTATAAAAGAGCAACTATAAAAAAAATTGTGTAAGTTCTGTAACTCTATTTTCTTACCACATTCCAATGCATCATCTTAAAGGATGCTGATCTTTAAACCAAAGAACCGGGCAAGGCTAGTACCCCAGCCCTCCCCAAACCCCAACGACAGCCCTCCCTTGAGAATTCACAGACAGGACATTTCACCTAACACTTTCCCAAATGAGCTTTATTCCAGAACAAATGGATTTACAACACAGCAATTTCAACAGCACATTTGCCCACTGGTAACAGCTCCGTCTTCCTTCAACCCACAAACCAAGCAGTCGAAGCTACTGCTGGGCTGTGAGTTTGGCAACAGATTTTTTGAGGAATCCAGATCTTGGTTCTAGCCAGCCACCTTGCCCCTCTGCTGACAGGGGAAACAGTCGGCAATCTGCGACCCCCTAGGGTCGTGCAGTGGCCTCGGCTGGTGAGTGGAGTAGTGTGGTATCAGTGGCACCCTCCTCCCCAGACCTGGAGCTGCTGTTATCACTTCCTGCACACGGCGGCAGGAGGCTGACGAGAAGCCAGCACCCGGCAGTCACAGACAACAGATAACCCTGCTAAGCTCCAGGCCATGCCCCGCTGGGACAGCCAGGCAAGGATGGTCCTGTCTGGGCCATGACCACTCCACCTGGGGCTCTACATCCTGAATGAACGGCAGCTTGGGACATGCGCCAGGCGCGCGTCAAGCACCTGACACCTAATCCTCCCGACCACCTGTGAGGTAGGCTGTACCCCGCTCCCCATTTTACAGGTGAGGAAACAGGCTCAAGGGGAAGTCACAGGCTTGCCTAAAGTCTCAACACTCAGTGACAGTAGAGATGGGGCTCAGAGGTCTATGTGGCTGAGCCCTTGGCTACCCCAGTATCCCAAAACTGCCCCTTAGGAAACAGGGAAGAAAACCTTTTAAGAAATTAATTGAAAACCCAAAAGCCACAGTAACCGTTAACCACAGAGCTGAGGAGCAGAGGTGAGGTGCGGGGAACCGTGGAGCCGCCACACCTGGCCCAGCGGACATGGACTCTGCTTCCCCGGACTGGCAACTGCTCGGCCCACGATTCTTATTTCTCAGGCTTTGGCATAAGGGAGCCTAGTATTAGGTGGGCAGGGGAATCCCTGATTTGGATCAAAATAAATATGCCAGTTCTCATCCAAAGCTTCTCTGCTCTCCCTCCTCCCTGAGCTGTGGCCGTGACTTCTGATGCCAAGCTTGTGAGGGGGCCAGCTTCCTGTGGGAGGACAGGCCCCTCGGGTGTGCGGCGAGTTCCAGCTCAGAGAGATGGGGAAGAAACGTCCCCTTTAGAGGCCTGAACTCTTTAACTTCAAGACATATTTATTCTGAACCTGAACATGACTATAGAGGAAGAGGTAGGCGGCAGCAACTAGAACTGAACTTTACCCCAGTCACCAAGCTCATATGGTAACCTCAGGGTACTGACACCCCATGCCACTCCAGGGAAGGAGATATTATCCCTGTAGCTAGCGCAGCATGGTGACCCCAGGAGACTGGGAAAGGCCAGTGACAGTCTGGGACAGTCTGGTGGCACTTCCCCTACTCCTGCTGGGCCCTAGAAGACAGTCTACCTGCCATTTCCATGGAGTCTATAAAGTGCCACTAGCAAAACTGCAGGAGCCAGGTGGACGAGGGCTGACAGCAGGCTGTGCAGTGGGCAGAGGGATGGGGGCATCCCAGCTGCTGTGACATGGGGACGGCAGTCTGCATCCTGCCCAGCACTCCCTGGTCCTCACTTCCCATTCGCCATGCTCCTTCCTCACTTCCTTCCACCCTGGGCTCCCCCTGCACTTCCCCTGGGGTGCTGAGCCAGGTCCTCGGGCCAGTACTGGTCCTCCATGTACTGCTCCACGTCAGTGCCACTGTCAGGCTCCTTGTCCTCAGGTGGGGCCTGGGGCCTGCTGGCCTCCTGCTGTTCCCACTGCACCTCCACCAGCCGGTAGAGCTCCATGGCTGTCGTGGCATCCTCCACGGATGAGTGACCGTGCCGGCCCACCTGCGGACGAGAGCCAATACGTCACTGCCTGGTGAGATGGGCCTGTCACCCCAGAAGCAAAGTCCGTCTCCCAGGGCTTTCCGTACAGGCCCAAACACACACCCCAGAATGGGGTACAGAGAACCTAGCTGGAACCTCAGCTGCGCACCACAGCCACCTAGCTTCTCTAAGCCTGTTTGGATTCTGCCCCCTTCGCCCTCTAAGCAGGTAACAAGCCTCCTGCTTCCACGGCTAGATGACCAGATGGACAATGGCTACGGAGCACAGCACGATTAAGTCTCTGCTCCCTGCCCAAGGCTCTCTGCCTGGGAGTGGGAGGCAGGAGAGCATCCTGTGGGGATCAGGGACACCGTGAGTCAGGTGGGGGCAGCCCTGGAGGAACACAGCGATCACGATGATACTGAGGATGACTGCCTGTGTGAGTGCAAGATCTACGCTCTATGAAAGTGACCTGCACTTGGAGAAGGAAAAATGGCAAGGGACAGCCCACAGCCCCACTTGTGGCCCGACAGGCACGGAAGCCAAGTGGGCCTCACTCCCTCCCAACCACCGAGCCACGCACCTGGATCTTCTTATGCAGCAGGTGCAGGGCCAGGTCCTTCAGAGAGACCCGGCCCCGGGTGTGCAGGCCCGGCTGGCTTAGCAGGTTTGGGACACATGTGGTATCCCGGATCTGGCTCCGAGGGTGGACGTACTTGAGGGCCTGGAAGTCATTTTGCAGTGCATGCCCCACCACCACCTTGCCCTTCAGGAGCTTGAGGATCTGTGAGTGGAGAGGAGGCAGCAGGAAGGGCCCCTGTAAGGCTAACAGGAGACACACCCACACTCCCTCAGCAAGGGGGAGACCACAAGCCCCACAGGCAACCACGCTGCCCCAAGTCTGAATCTGGGCCCTTCTACTGACTATACCCGGGGCATGCTGAAGTTCTCCATCCTGAACAAGGGGAATATTACCAACAGCAACCAAGGCAGCTACGGAGCGGGTGTCTTTTGGTCACTTGACACAGGCTCTGCTCTCAGCCTAAAAACTTAACCAGCCCTCTTGCCCCAGGCAACTCCCCTGAGGCTGTGGGTCTCAGCTTCAAGGGCCCCCCTCGGGGCGCCTCCCCACGACCCCCACCTGCGCAAGAAGCCCTGTGCTCTCCTTCAGGGCACTCATCACATTTTCTAAGTACCCACTTAGCTCTCGAGAGGGTCTGGCCGCTGCTGTCTCACTGTAATCTGAGTAGTGCAGGGACTCTATTTAATGTGACTAAATGCTCCGATGAAAGCACTGCATTTATTGACTTATTTATTGATCAGTAAAGACCTGTTGAGTGAAATCAACAGGACCATGCCTGGCACAGGAAGACACACTGGAAGTGGAATCTCTTATCAGTATTAAGGGACAGTCCCTGCATTCTGTTCCCTTGCCCCTCTGCGTACTAACTCCTCCTTACCCTCTACACCTGCTCTCCTGCTCAGCTCAGGCCACCTGCACAATGTGCTCCTCCCCTCCCTGCCTGGCATCCTCCTCACACCCAGGGCCCAGCCTCTCCTTATCACCAGCTGCTGGTCTCCCATGGCCCGCCTCCCTGGCAGTGTAAGGCTTATCACCAACCCCAGCTTTCACAGCAGATGGGTAAGACAAGCCTAAACTTTGAGGTGGGATATGCCACCACCCTAAGTCTCACACCATGCCCCCCCAGTCATAAAGTGAGATAAGATCAAGCCCACCCCACACTCGCTCAGTCTGGACAGATGAAAGTGGTCCTGCCCGTGGGACCACCACCGACCAGGTGGACAGAGGAGCTGGAAGGCTCACCACAGACCTACCTCCCTACTGCTTTTATTCCTGATCGACTGGATTGATAAATAATTGCCAACCTTTTCAAAAAAATGCTTACACTGTAATGTCATGTGAGAAAGTAGGACACAAGACAAGGCATACCAGTATTTTCTAAACTTGCCTAATCCCAGTAACAAGAAACGTTAAAAAGCAGCTGAGCTTTTGAAAACAAAAATTTATGCCAGCACGGTGGCACACACCTGTAATCATAGTACTTGGGAGGCTGAGACAGGAGGATTGCAGGTTCGAAACCAGCCTCAGCAACTCAGTGAGGATCACATCAACTTAGCAAGACCCCTTTTCCAAATTAAAAAAAATAAAATTAAATAGGGCTGGGGGTGTAGCTTGGAGGTAGAATTTCCCCCGGGTTCAATCCCCAGCACCACAAAAAGTAAAATAAAATTGTCCTAAGACAATTGATATAATAGTACACAAATTAAGAACATGAATTTCCCCTTTGCTTATGCATAATTTTATCCCTGAGAATAAATGAAGGCAGAAAATGGTAGCCAGCCAAACTGAGTCAGCAAGACGACACGATATACACACACCTCCAGCACCCACCAGCCCCTTTGCTGGCCTGTGTGATGGGACACACCAGCCACAGCTGGTCGTACCACTCTCTGAGGCCACTCTTCTGCTAGCCACCTTACCACCGCAACCCTCCGACACCCGCTTCCACAAGCAAGCTTCTGGGATCTTTCAAGGTGAAGCGCCCTTATTGGTGGATTACGCATTTCTTAGCCATGTGCAAAACTGTGCTACCGGCCGGGCGTGGTGGCGCACGCTTGTAATCCCAGTACTTTGGGGCGGAGACCGGAGGATCCAGGTTCGCGGCCAGCCTCAGCTCTCTCTCTCTCTCTCTCTCTGTCTCTCTCTCTCTATTTAGTGAGGCCCTCTGCAAATGTTATGCAGACATGTGACACTTTCATAATAGAAAGCAAAACTCAGTAAACTGTTCATCCCCTCCCCATTGGCACAGCCCTCCAAACATTACCCTGTGCAAGCCCCAACCGCTCTTCAGAGGTGGGCCAGGATTTTACTTACCCTATTCTATGGAGAAGGAACCTACTTTTTGGAGGAGCAAAGTGACTCCCCAGGTTTCTCACCCTCAGCAGCAAAGTGGACCCCAACTTAGGAATGCCCCGCCCAGCCCATCACACAGATTCAATCCAGCCCCCGACCTCCCCTCACCTCCTTCTGGGCCACCTGGAAGGGGATGGCCTTGCGCATGTGCTGCCGAGTGATGCCACTCCAGCGGGTACGGTAGTCAACGATGGGCATCTCAGGGCGGATGTACTTGTCATAAAGGACGTCACCATGGTAACTCACTACTGAGCAGCGGGCCAGCTCGCTCACCCGCCCTCGGGGTCCCGTGCCCACCATCTCACAGTCGATAGCCACGCACTTGCTGGGCGACGGCCCTGGGGCTTCCTTGGGAGTGGCCCTTTTGCTGGATGGGCCACCAAATTCAGCCCTCGGCTGCTGCCTCCCACTTCCAGCAGCTTCGGCGCCTGGTGGTACCTCTGTCAGGGAAGGCAGCGGGGAGGGCCCCTGCTCTGCTGGCATGCCCAGCAGCCCCTGCTCCTGCAGCAAGGTCTTCCGGGCCAAGAACCGCTGGTGCTGCCGGCTCCTCCTCTTGTGCCTTCTCCGAGCCACATCTTTGGCACTGGGGTTGGTGAGAGACAGGCACGAGCACTGAGAGGACTCAGGGGCTTCCACAGGCACCATGCCAATAGGCTTACAGTCCAGGCAGGGGAAGGCAGGGAGGCGGTCTTCCTGTGGGGCAGCACCCTGCAGAGAGAACACGCAGGCAGAGGGGCTGAGTGAGGAGTGTGCCAGTCATCCTCTCACCCTGCAGAGCTCCGCTGCTGTCCTAGCACACAGGGAGGTGCTAGGACGCTGGAGCACAGGAGTTCATGAAGACCCAAGTTAAACCCTGCTCTGCCCTGTTCTGAGCACCATTTGGGGGATTAGAGTTTCAGATTTAGGAGATTTTTGGATTAGGGATGCACAGCTTGAATACTGTTTCTATAACCTCTGTTTCCCCGTAGCCTTACTTCTAAAAATCTTAGATGCTCGTGATATTGGAGGTGAGCTGTGGCTTGAAAGCATGGAGTCTGGGTTCTTACCAGGCTTTATCTGTTACTAATTGGGCAGATTCCTTAACCTCTATGTCTCAGTTTCTTGGATGTAAAATGTTGGTACTAATACTTTGTTGGGTCATTGGGGGAGGTGGAGTGACTTCGTGTAGTCCTTAGAGCACTGGTTTGCAGGTGGTATTTACAGTATGAGTGCACTTCTTAGTAAAGTAGGTCCACCACCCTGTTGGGCGCCTTGAGCTGTGCTAGGATGTACATGTACTATATACAGTAGGGGCTCAATAGCTATCTGCTCCCTTCCTCCCAGAGAGGCTAAGACTCTGGCCATGGTTACCAGCCAGCTGTCCTCAGGCCAGAGCTGCCTGGACTCACTGCCCTTTCCCAACCCACAGGCCTTTCCCCTGCCTCCTCCCACCGTTTCAGACCCAGCTGCTGCTCTGCCACTACCCAGAAGTCCTTTGGGAACAACCCCTCTATCCCACCAATGTTACATTGAGGCTCTCTAAGGGCCCAACTGAGCCAGGTGCTGGGCAAAGTGTTACAAAGATGAGCTGGTCATCAGAGTAGAAGGGAATTGGGAAAGGAAAGAGAAGGTTCAGGGAAAGAAGCAGACCAAATAATGTTATGTGCATAAATAAATGTATAATATGAATCTTACTTTCATGTACAATTACAATCCACCAATAAAAAATTTAAATAAGCTGGGCGTGGTGGCGCATGCTTGTAATCCCAGTACTTGACTGGAGGATCCAGGTTCGCGGCCAGCCTCAGCTCTCTCTCTCTCTCTACTTAGTGAGGCCCTCCGCAACTTTGTGAGACCTGGTTTCAAAATAAAGTATAAAAAATAGGGCTGGGAGTGTAGTGTGGAGGTAGAACGCCCCTGCGTTCAATCCCAGGTACTGCAAAAAAAAAATTTAAATAAAATACATAAAACTAGCCGGGCGTGGTGGCGCACGCTTGTAATCCCAGTACTTTGGGAGGCTGAGACCGGAGGATCCAGGTTCGCGGCCAGCCTCAGCGCTCTCTCTCTGTCTCTCTCTCTCTACCTAGTGAGGCCCTCCGCAACTTCGTGAGACCCGGTTTCAAAATAAAGTATAAAAAATAGGGCCGGGGGTGTAGCGCGGAGGTAAAACACCTCTGGGTTCAATCCCCAGTACCGGAAAAAAAAACCCATAAAACTAAAAAAAAAAAAAAAAAAAGGATGGTTCTAGACTCTTGAGTTTAGTTTAGTCTCACCAAAGAGAGAAATGAAGCAAGCAGTGTGTTAAGGACCAGGTTAGAGGTACGTCTGTGAAAATGTAAAACAGTAACCCTCCAGGCAAAAGGGAGAGGACATCAGAAAACCAAAGGGCTTTAGAGAGAGGGAGAAAGGATCACAACTGCCTTCTAGGAGTTAGTCTGGATCTGACTGCGAACCTGAGCAGTAGCAGCAAAGGTTAAAAGAAATGGGAAGGGGGCAAGAAATGAGGCTGAGTGCCAGGTTTGCTGATGCCAGCATTTGCATGAGGACTCCTGGCACTCTGAGCCAGGGCGAGGCTGGTCACCCATCCTGACTCATTCATCCCCAGCTTGTTCATTCCTCCCCCTTCTAAAACAGCTCTGAACTGTAAGCATCTCCCTCAAACTGACAAAACACACCTTAGAACTGATGAATCTGGAACCTCACTATGCCTTAGCCAAGTAATGGGAGAACACCTGGCTTAAGACCTATGCTGACCCTGCTATTAGCCGACTTCCAGGGTGTGTGTGTGTGTGAGGGGGAGGTCCCCTTCTCTGACTGGGGCTGAGGGCTCTACAGATCAGGAGCTGAGACCAGGGCTAGGGTGGGTGGCTTTCCTGCCCCTTCTGGCAAGGTCTTAAAGTAGCCAAAATTAGGTCTCTGTGGCCTTGTGTTTCAAGGCATGAACGCCAGCCAAGAATGGTGGTGCACGCCTGTAATCCCAGTACTTGCGAGGATCACAGGTTGGAGGACAGTCTCAGCAACTTAGTGGGACCCTGTTTCAAAAATAAAATAGGGCTGGAGGTGTAGCTCAGAGGTAGAACACCCCTGGGTTCAATCCCCAGTACCACCAGAAAAATAAATAAGAGATAAAGGCGGTCTTTTTCCATATACCCTGGTCTTGATCTGTCAGAACCACCAATTATCAAGGGCATGCCTCCCTGCCTCCCTTCTTAGGGCCCCAGAGGATGCTCAGTTTAGCTGGGCACAAGTTTCGCACAAATGACACAACCCTTTCAGCAAAGGCAGAGACAAATCTTCCTCTAGCCTAGACTCAGCGTTCTGGTGGGGTCCTCGCAGCTGACACGGGGACCCCTAATCAAAGCCACTCAAGGAACCAAAGCCAGGATCCCCAGTGGTGTCGGGGCCACCTAGCTGCTGGCAGATCGGGAAGAGGCTGGCAGTCCTAGATCCTGCTCTGGCACCGAATACATACAGATGACCCAGGCCAGGTCCCTGCCCCCCGCCACCCCGAGGGCTTTGCGTTAGATCAAGGCTTCCCCAAAGCAGTTTATTACCAGAAACTAAACGTCTTTACAAGGCCGGTTCTCAGGCCCCCCTCCACGCCCGCCGAACTGCCCTCGGGAGAAGACGGCCCCACGCGACCCCGCCCCCAGGATATGACTTTGATAACAGCCCAAATTTGAGAAAACCTGGCTCAACAGGCCCCCTGTGCTACTAAAGTCCAAAAACACAGAGCGAAGCACGCTCGGCACGACCTCCCACCGCCGACGCACGGAGGCCTGCCACCAGGAAGGCCCAGGCTGTGGTCGCCGACTGGCCGCGGCGTCCGGGCTGGGACCCCCGCTGGGATCCGACAGGGATGCGACAGAGATCCGCCCAGGACCCGCCACGCCAGCCCGCCGGACCCCGCGGCGCGGAGCAGCGTCCCTGTGCTCACCTGAGTCCGCGCGTCCCTTCCGGCGCGCACGTGGCGTCCGGGCAGCCGGCAGAGTCCTCTTGCCCGGGCAAGCCCGGATCCGGCTGTCCGCCCATTGGCTCGCTGCATGACAATGCCCGCCCACAACTTCTTCTGATTGGTCGATCCTGCTTGCGACGGGTAGGCGTGACAGAATGGAGGGGGAGGGGCTCCAGGAGGGCGTGGCTTGTGCCAGTAGCCGCGGTGCTGGCGGGAAGTTTTAAAGAGACCGGGGCGGGGCGTGCGCGCCTCCGATGCACCCAGCTCCCTGAGTTGAGATGGGTTTCCTCTGAGCTTCGCACCACCCAAGGCTGAATGACATAGGATACACCCACACATGCAGAATGGGACAGTAGCCACTACGTCTTCTGGGGTTAAGGGGGTTTAATAAAATAATATAGTGCATGATGGACACTATTTTTTTTTTTGGTACTGGGGATTGAGCCCAAGGGCATTCTATCTCTGAGCTACACCACCAGCCCTATTTTATTTTCATTTCGAAATAGTGCCTCGCTAAGTTGCGGAGGCTGGCTTTGAACCTGCAATCCTGTTCAGCCTCTCAAGTACTGGGATTACAGGCATGCACCCCCACGCTCGTCTGGACACTATTCTTTTAAAAGTCAGGTTTGCTTCTCGTGAGCTGCTTTCTTTTGCTTTACTCATATAGGGAAGTTTTAAATTTGCTCTTTTCCTTTGAAGAGTCGATACATTTATTTACTCTACGAAATAAACTGACAATCCACATAAGAGGAAGAACGTGTTAATTGTAGTTCTTGCCAAAGACGGGATTCTGAGATTCCCAGAGGGAGAAGATGGCAGAACCTTGTGTGGAGGGCTAGGGGCAGGCAGGAAGTGAAGTGGTACAGGCTGTGAAAGGTTAGGGAAGAAGTGCACAGAAAGCAAGCATTGCTTTGTTATGCAGATGAGGTCTTCAGGTAAGAGCCTCCAGTGGTAAGCAGTCCCTGCCAGGAGTCAGACGGCTCCCCTCCCCCCAATCTTTCCTTTCAATGGGAAGATCTTTCCTAGGCAGGGATCAGATAGCAAAGTCTCTGTTTGCTAATGTAGATAGATGTAAATTTCTTTTACAAAAGGACATTCCTGTGACAGAGAATTGGGGTGGATGTGGAAATTTGAAAGTTCTCTCTCATGCAATGAAATGCTATATATTTGGATATTGTGTGCAACTACTAATTGCAACAACATCTCAATCTAAAAGGGGAAAAATGAGCACTTACAACCTTATGGTCACCAAATAAATTTTCAGTTTGCAAGTTCAAATTCATCTACATAATTTGGTGACAGAAAAGTATGATAGGATGCTCCATAAAATATTGCCAAGCATGAAAATATTTTATGCTTGGATTAAACTCCATAGCAGAAGTTGACTAGAAATATAAATTCAAGGAGAAAAAAAGAATGTTGCATCTAATGTAAAAAAAAAGAAAGAAAGTCAAATCCAGATTTAGTAAGGAGAGACTTTATTTTAAAGGATTATTCTGGGAATGGAATGGGGGGGGGGTGATGGAAGGGAAAGAAAAGGGAGGTACTGGGGAATGAAATTGACCCAACTATGTATGTGCATGTACAAATATGTAACAGTGAATCACCTATTATGTATAAACATAATTTAAAAAATCGGCGGTCACAGGTGTTCAGTAAGGATGCCCTCATCCCGGCATCTTGACTGGACAGCAGTACCCCCAACCCTCACCTCCCCACTCCTGGAGTGAAAGTGTCTCCTCCTTCCACACAGACTGGGGCGTTTATAGTAGAACCTCTTTGAGCCTAGTAGGGGAAAGCTGTGATCAAGCCTTGCCCCTAGGGACCTTGCATGTTTTTAACCTTTCCCCTTCCATGTTTTTAATCCAGGAGCACTTAAGACATAAGACTTGATTTTTTTTTTGCACTTACAAATCATGCACAAATTACTATTCTGCCTGCCATGTGTACCCATCTTGAGGCCTATTTGGGATGTTGTGGGGACCCCCATGGTGCTGGATCAGGTACAGACCTGAAAGAGGGTGTCGATCTGGTCAGTTTTTAGAGCTATGGTGTCCTAAGTGTGGCCCTAGATCAGCAGCACAGGCTCAGCCTGGGAGTTTGTTGAACCTGCTGAATCAGAAAATCAAGGGTGGGGCATGCCGATCTACCTTGGAACAAGCTGATAACAGCTGGTCCTGATGCAGGGCCAGGTTCAAGCTCCATGGTGTTGGAGCCTATGACGCTGACAGAACTCAGGGCCAAATGTAAATCATTAACTCATTTTATTCCAGCAGCTTCCCCCTCCCTGAGCACTGTAGATCCAACAGTGCTGGACTTTGGACTTACCGGGGCATAGCCTGTCAGCAAGATAATTGTGGTGCCATTTATACCTCTCTCCAACTCCTGAGAATTTCCAAGATTCCTAAACCTAGGGCGAATCTCAGGTGGATACTTTTTTATGGAAATTTGGAGAGCTTTGATCCAGAGAAATTTTCTTTTTTATCGTTGCTCTCCCCATTCTACAGTTTCTTCACCTATACAATGAATCCTTAAATCAGTGGTCCTCAGCCTTGACTGAATGTGCAGAGATTTAAAAGTTACTGACAGTTGGATCACATCCCAAGATTCCAATTTAACTGGTCTGGGGAGGGGAGATTTTCAAAGCTCCCAGGTTCTGTTTGCGGCAGAGACTGAGAACTGCGACTAGAGAGCAGTTACCTAAAAAGGCAGAAGAGGGCGCCGCGTCCCTGCGAATCCTGGAAGCCCGGCCGCTGCAGTTAGGATGTGAGCGCTGGACCCGGCTGCCGCATAGACGCGGCTAGGGCGAGGTGCCCAGACGCCCTGACCCGTTTGTGTTTTGAGACTCCTAAAAAGTTACCTTGCTAAGTGGCCTAGAGGTAAGTCACAACCTCTCTAGTTCTTGATTTATGCGTTTTTAAAATAGGGCGGGCCGGGCATGGTGGTACATGCCTGTAATCCCAATACTTGGAAGGTTGAGACAGGAGGATCACGGGTTTGAGGCCAACCTCAGCAATTTAGGGAGACTCTCAGCAACCTAGCAAGACCTTGTTTCAAAACAAAACAAAACAAAATTTAAAAAGGGCTGGGGCTATAGCTCAGAGGTAGAATGCCCCTAGGTTCAATCTCCAGTACCACAAAAAATGAAATAAAGTAAGGCAGGATTTGAATCCTGCATTCATTCTTACATCATAGATTGAGTACCTTGAAATGGACGAGATACTGGTCTGGGGGAAGGAAGGATCAGTATTTAAAGGTAAAACTCCGACACGAGAAGGGACACAATCTACCTATCAACAGGGTTCCTATCTATCTCTCAAATCAGGAGTGTACCTGACTTCCCTCCCCAGGTGTTTATTTCAGGGAGGTAGGATTCCTACCCACACCCGCCCTGGATGCCAGGGCTGCCTGGAGAGATTCCCTTCCGTTCCCAGCTCTGCCCATCCGGTCCATTCATCGGCCCTTTCCCCCTGTGGAGGACAGACACCTGCTGAGTGATACCAATTTACAGACTTCTCAAGTGTGAATGAGATTTCTAATAGGACTGGCTGCCCACAGGTTTCAGACAGGGTTAGGAGTAAAGAGAAATTAAAGAGGCCAGAAATGGAAGTGGGAAAGGGGTGAGCCCATTTGGAGGAGGGGAGGGGACTGAGAGGCAGCCACAGCAGGAGCAGAAGTGAAGGGCTGACTTGCTTCAGAGAGGTTAAGTGCTCTAGCAAAGGTTACACAGCTCCCAAGCAGGAGAGGAGCTCAGCTAAGGGTTGCATTTTTAGCATTCTGAAAAGTGTGCAAGTCCCAACCCCATTTAAGTTTGTAGGGTGTTTTAGTGTTCTCTGCTGCATGGGTAGAAGAGGAGGGTAGGAACAGACTTGGAAGGGAACGGCGAGGGGCTTGAGTTTGTTGCTTGAGACATTTGTCTCCACCAAGAGTCTCAACATGGGGACGTTGTGCCCATCTTGGTGTGGCCCCCAAGCAGAGGCATTGAGAAAGGCTGGGAAATGGGTTTTCAGATCACTTCTGCCACAGTAGGGGGTGGCCCCCAGCCCACAAAGGGACTGGGCTTCCCCACCCCAGTTCTTCTCTGGTGTCACCACTGGGTGTCAGTATTGAGGCATATCCTGGGGCCAAGGACTTCCTTGCACAGGAGCCCACAGCTCCTCTGGCTTGAGGAGAGGGATGAGCTCCTGGCTGGGCAAGGCCAGGTGTGCCACCCAGTTGGCTGCTAGGGCACAGAGCACCTGAACGCCCTGGTCATGGGTGCACACTGTGTTTCTCGGGCCAGAATCCACCTGGCCCCTGGGCATGGGGCCGAGACCTGGATATTTTGTGAATGAGTGAGGAATTACGGGAGAATCTCCCTGCCTAGTGAGGGGTGCAGAAGCAGCCCAGGACTCCCTGCAGACAGAGGCCCTGAGTCTGTCCTTGTTTCTTTTCTTTTTTTTTAATTTTTGGCGGTACTGGTGATTGAACCCAGGGGGTATTCTACCTCTGAGCTATACCACCAGCCCTATTTTTATTCTTTACTTTGAAACAGGGTCTCACTACGTTGCAGAGGGCCTCACTAAGTAGCTGAGGCTGGCTGCGAACCTGCGATCCTCCTGTCTCCGCCTCCCAAGTACTGGGATTACAAGCCACCACACCAGGCTCCATCTTTGTTTCTGGAGGAGTCTCCTGAGGTGCGCTCAGCTGAGGGGCGTGCAGGGGGTTTCCGGGGGTATTTTCTAGGAAGCCCAGAGGCACAGAAAAGACCACATGGAAAGACAGTCGGGCAGGGCCCCCACCCACTCCCTGAGCCCCGCAGCAGTGGCCAGCACCATGCGGCAGACTGGGACTTGTTGTTGAAATAGCCATACAACAACAAAATCACTAGTCTTCCACATGGTGCCAGCCGGTCCATGGCCTCGGGGACCACCCCTCTCCTGTCCTTGGAGCCCATGTCTAGGTCAGCCAGCCCAGTGGACGCTCCTGTCCAGCGTTTGTCCCCTCTCCCAGGGCCAAGTCCATCCCCTCCCACCATGCCTCCCTCTTCTCAGAATTCCCTGAAGTCTCTGCTCAAGGTGGGGAATTCTTCTCTTACTTATTTTGCCTTCTTTCTGGAGAGTTCTATTTTCTGTAATGAACACACTTCCTTTAATAGTGGGGAAATCTTATTTTTGAAAGGCAGCAGGTGGGAGCCTCATTTCTCTCTCTTTTTTTTTCCCCATGAATCATGAAGCATCCTTCTGTCATGGAGAAGGGACAAAAGCAAGCTCTAGGCAGTGGTGCCCCTGCCCCACACCAGGTCCCCTTCTCCTCCTGCAGGGCCCACGGTGAAAATTCTCCCAGGGCTAACAGAGCCATAGCCAGGCCAGCGGTGCTAAGGCATGCAGAATAGAAAGGAGAGGAAAAGGGCAAACGGTTGCAGGCAGGGGAGGGTGGAACCCCGGGATTCCTCCCACAGGCACAGGGCTGGACTCCCCCGGCTAATTTCCCCTGCAGGTGGCACTGAGGGAGGAGTGGGAGGTCCCCACAGCCTGGGCCAGCCTCTAATTGCACTGGCAGGGCACATCCGCTCCTTAATTAGCAAAAACCACAATATCCTGGCAGCCCAGAGAGTATGGCCCTAATTGTATTTCTGCAGCAGCTGAAGGATAATTACCCTCCCCTATTGGTGCTTTTAATTCTTTTGCATCTTAATTGCAAGCTCTTCCTCTTTAGCCCACCCCTCTGTCCGTCTGTCCTTCGTTGATTCTCCCCATCCAGGGTGGAAAGGCTTGCCTGGAGATGGAGAAATTCAGGGGCAGGGGTGGGGGATAATGTGCAGAAAGCTGGCCATGTCCAGCTTGGGGGCCCAGCCCCTTTCAGTTGTCAGCCAGAAACAGCAGAGTCCTGCGTGGTCCTGAGAAAATGCTGGGAAGTTCTCACGCGGAGAATGTGAGGGAGAAGCATCCCTCCCTGGGAGGCTGAGACCACCCTCATTCTACTCCTCAGTGGAGTGCTGGCCAGCCTGCAGGGAGCTGACCCCACCCCATTTAACCCATCAGGGAACAGACAGGGATTCCTGTCTTTAATTTCTCTTAAAATAAAAAATAACCCATGTTTCTTTGCCACTGTTGAGAGAGGGCTAGTCCATCAGCCTTGGTGTATTGTTTCGGAGACAAAGACCTGAGTGTCATACTAGAGAACAAGTCTAACTAAGGTATCAACCAGAGAGGTTAGTCTCAAGTTCCCTAGGACAAAACAGGCCTTTCTCAGGGAGTCTGCGAGTGAGACTCACGTGGTAATAGACAAGTTAAAAGGTATCACAAAGGGAGTTTGGAGAATCTTGGCAGGTCTCTGGACACCACCTTGTAGGTCTGTGCATGTGAGCCACCTGGCTCTAAAGCCATCAACTAAGTCACTGCCCTGTGGCAAGCTCACCATGAGAGCAAGGACTCTTCTCAGCATCCTATCCCAGCACCTAGCACACAGCCCAGCCCATAATAATTGGCAAAGAGGCAGAGTTCGGAGATAGAGTAGCATTACGTTGTGTGTCTAGGATAAATCCCTTTTCATTGACTTTTCCCTTATAGATACATCGAAGATGGATGAGCCAATGGTGGCCTTGGCTTTCTAAAATTTCCGAAATTCTTTAACACTGGGCTCTATTTGGGTTAGGGGGAAATGCAAAGAGAAAAAAAAAGCTCCGAGAAATATACCTTGAAAAAGTGACCTGCCCTTGAGCCCACCAAGTCCACTCCCCACTTCCAGTTCCTTTCCTCTGAATTTAGAGCTGTCCCCTTAGCAACGCTTGTTGCCATGGTTTCCTCCATGACAACGATTCCCCAACCCCTCCTCTCTTTTACCTCATGACAGTAATGGGTGATAGGGATCCTCAGTGTGGCCACTCCATGTAACCATGGCAACAATTAACTGAGCCTTCATTTATCTTTTGTGAGGAGGGCTAGGGAATATGAAGCTTTAGGTTTGGAGGGGGAGGCAGAGGTAGGGGGAGCAGGACTAGAGCTGCCATCTCAGAAAGAGGAAGTGAAGGTTCCTGTCCTAATACTAGCCGATAGGATTTAGTTCAGATATGTGTTGAGCCCGTACTTTAAACATGACTAAGCTCTAGGGAATCCAACGGGACAAGACATAGCCCCTAATATTGAAGGGCTTACAGTCTAACATGGAGTTCATGGTCCCACTGAACTCAAATGGGGCCCATAAAGGAGGTGGCTCTTGGGAGTGGGCATCTGTCCACTCCCAGCATCCCCTCTAGTGACAAACAAGGGAGGACTGGCCAATGGGTTATGTACTCACCTTAAGATTTCTTCCAGGCTGTTATGGGAGAGTTTGCCCTGGAAGGGGGAATATCTGTGACTCCCCTTTCTTTTAGAGTGGAAATCAATGCTAGCATCCTTATAGTACTATTTGGTGGAGGGTGAAAAAGAAAGAGAGAAGAAGAAAGGAAGGAGGGAGGGAGGGAGGGAGGGAGGGAGGGAGGGAGGGAAGGAGGAAGGAAGGAAAGAAGGAAACAGACTTGCCCATTTCCAGTGAATGGGGGACTGGGATAATCTTCAGTTTGGAGATTGCCAACACCTACCTGTCACAGGGGTTCCTGGGAAGTGATGGGTCTGCTCTTCCACTGAATTAGAGGGTCAGCATCTCCATCCATTCAGCTTTTCTGCTTGTCACTGAAAATTCAGGCCAGTAGGATGGCTGTAAAGAATGAAAGTGAAAAAAAAAAACCCAAAAACAAAAACCCCGACCTCGGGACACTGAAGCTCAGCAGAGTGAATCCAAAAGCTGGATACCTGTTTGTCATAGATAATGCAGCTCTCCCCTCTTCTAGTTTTCCCATCTTCATCTCCAATTTTTTTTATCAAATCCCTAACAGTAAGGACCAATTCTGTACTTCTAGAGGAAATCACAAATATCCTTGGGTCTTCAATGTGCTGATACCAATAACCTGCATTGACTTGGAAGGATGATAATGCTATAAGCTGAAAAAATAGCCACAGAACACTGTATTATGCAAATATGTTAAAGTAAGATACAAATGGCAAGGTTAAAAAGTTCATCCTTGCAAGTCAAATTAAATCTGGATTAGCCAAAGTAAAACCCAGGAATCCTGGGTCCCAGAACTCAATTTTATCCTTTGCTTCTGGATAGAACTAAGGCAGATTCAATCATTCTGGGTACCCTGCTCACTTAGCTAGTCAGAAAAGAATAAATGGCATCCTCTTATTGGTTGACAAGGTAATACACACCAACCAATGAAATGATGGTTCTTCTTTTCTGGCCAATAAAATCTCAGTTATCTTCTTGAAAGGAAACTAAACCCTTTGTCCATAAAGAAATGAGCAGAAAAGGAATACTAATTAAAAAAAAAACTACTGTTGCTATGGGACATTATTGATGTGATCCATGATAGCTGCCCCAGAGAATTAATAAAGAAAAACACTTTGGGAAGAAAAGTACAAAAAGCAGACCAGCTGTCTGGTCTTGTCTAAAAGGAAGTTTCTATAGTAACATGTGAGAAAGGTATTTTAATGTAAATGCCCCCCAACTATATCTAGCTAGTCTATTGAGGGTATGTTTGGCCTTAAATTTATATTGAAATTATAATATTTTTTAAAATTATATTATCAATGGGTAGAAAAGGGACAGAAGAGAAAATGAAAGATGTTTTTGCTGATGCAAGGCATCACAAATAAAGAGATGATATTATTTTGGAAATCAAAATTTCTAGGTTCTTAATGAGAAGATTCTAGATGACATAATGCACAGAGCACGGGTTGTTCCAGTAACTTACTAGCGGTTTTCCCTTAAATCATTCTGAGAATGTCACAGTTGCCTTTGTAAACCTGTGAGTAGAATGATTTTACACCCAGACATTGCAAGTGAACACAGGCAGGTTAGGCTGACAGGTAAAAAGTGGAGTCAATGTGTGTCAATCAAGGGAGAGAGGCAAGATCAGAGGATGAGAAGCTCCAAGTGCTGCATTTGCGAGTTATGAAGCTAGTGTTGGGGAGGAAGAAAAGAGAAGAGAAGCTCAAAAAATCACATGGAGGTGATGCTAGTGGCTACTTATTCAGGGAGACCTGTTTCCACCTACCTGTGCCATCTGTGAGGTCTGTGGGGGTGAGGCCATCCAGAATCCAGCCCCCTCTCCGTGCAAGGAGAAAGCCTCTATAGTAAACACACTTAGACATTATCCCTGTTTCCCTCATGTTCATCCATGAAACGAAAATTATTTTTCTTGTGTAAAGGGGGAAGAGAGGGGATGGGGAGAGATCAGCTCCTCCAATATGAAGGGATAATTAAAAAAAAAAAAAAGCCCAAACTGCAAATCGCAAAGAAATGGCAGGGTAGGTTAGGATTACTTCTCTGATGCGGGGGTGGGAAGGATTGCAGGAGAATTGCCAGTGTGCCTTGACTTAAAAGGGAAAAATCCACGCTTCAGGATTTCCCTGGGTGTGTGCTTGTATGTGGGTGTGTGGGTGTGTGTGTGTGTGGGGGGGTTATGTGGGAACAGTAGAGACTCCCACCCAGCCCTGGGAAGGCAGGGACTCCCAGGAGACATTTTAAAGAATCAAGGTGCTCAGGGATAATCAGTGGCCAAAGCCCCTTGGTTACGCACTGTAACCAAGGCAACCAGAGGCAGGGGCTGCGGCTGGTTGCCTGGTAACCACGCTAGTGCTCGAGTTCCGTCCGCTCTCCTCCTCCCCCACCCCCGTTAGCCCTTTTGTGAGGGCTTCTCCCCCTCCGCGGTTTTTTTTTTTTTCCCTCCCTGGCAAAACAATAATCTCTGCTCCTCGTACAAAGGGCACTTTGGGCTCGTTTGGATTAAAAAAAAATAGCGTACCTTGATGTTCATTTTGGACAGATTCATTTACGCCCAAAGGTTGACACCCAGATAAAATGTGCTTATCATTATGGCCTCAATATCTTCTCTCTCCACCCCATGTTTTCCCCTCCATTCATTCCCGGAAAGGTTTACGGAGATTGTGAGAAGGGAGGGAGGGAAGGAGGAAGGAAAGAAAGGGGGGGGCAAAGGACTCGGATATGGCGATTTTTCACAGAACGCCTGTGCCTGGAGCTCCGATAGACCTTCTCTATGGGCGGCTTGCTCACCGAGTAGAGGCGCGCTCCTCGCACTTTTCCCGCGGGTTATAGCGAAGAGAAGATGGAATGCCCTCCTAGAAACCGACACCCCAACTCCCGGAGAAACGAAAACATAGGTCCCTCCTTCCTCCGCAAGCCCCATCTCACCTCCTGGCCTCCTTGCATGGGGTCTGAGCGCGCGGTCGGGAGGTGGAGGCGCGCGTGCGATCACAGCCGGGCACTCGGACCGGGCGCTCTCCAGCGTCTGGTGCTGAAGTTGGAAGCTTGGACTCGCCGGGGAGGGGCTCCAGGGACCGTGCCCACCCCATCCTCACCTCGAGACAGGGACCCGACGGGAGGGAAGGCGAGATGTGCATCTATCCGCAGTAGACGCACTTTTTGGGCAGATGGGGCTCCCGCGGGGCGCAATCCCTGCTCCGACCATTCCCCTCCCGGGTTAGCGGGGTTATCTGCAGCAATCGTGAGGGGTAGGATGAAGGACCCTTTGCACTGAGATAATTACCCAGTTGATTCCCCACACTTCCACGCGTTTTTCCGCCGACGCTGGGCCAAGTCCGGGGACTCCTGGCGCAGAGATCCCGGAACGCCGAATCTGGCCACTCTGCGCGCAACAGGTCTGCTGCACCTGGAATTGGGGGGACGAACAGCACCGGAGACGTGGCGGCGGCGGCGGAGGGTTTGGGGTAGCTGGGGAGCAAGCGCGCGAGAGCTCTGGAGCCTGTGGGGTGAGCGGACAAGGGCTGTGACTGGAGTTTTCCCAGGCTCGATCGCCTCCTCCAGGGAGGAAGATGCGCGCTTCGCTTCTTTCTGGAAGAAAACTCCCTCCCCGGCTCATCGCTGCTCCCGGAGCTGCCCAGCAATCGGCAGAGCGAGGGCGCGGGCAGGGGACGGGGCTTCAATACTCGCCTCTCTCGGCCGCTGTCCTGTCCGCAGGTGTGGCTGCGCAGCCATGGTGGGAGGCAGGGCCGGGCTGTCTTGGCGGTGTAGACAGTACGGCTGCGGGGGCCAGGAGAGAACCGCTGCTTTAAAGCCGAGACCAACCTACAGGTGGCCTGTCAGGGACACGGACGTTCCTGACGTCATCCCGAAGGCGAGCATAGGGAGGGAGTGGAGGAGGTCACTGCGTTTCACATCAAAAGTCCCTTGTGGCCATGGCAACAGCTCTGGAGTGGGGGTCTGCACACCCGCACCTATTTCTCTGTCCTGCTTTGCTGGAGAAGGGTCTGGGGTTAGTGCCCAATCCAGCCTGGCCCGCACCAGTCCCGGTTCACAGCTCTGTCCTTATCCTGGTTCCCGCTGCCTGGGCTGGTAGTGAGACTGCAGAGGGACTGCCTGATCCCAGGAAAGCGACTGGGAAGGACCTCGGGGCCCCAAAGGGTGACCATGCAGGATGTTCTTTTCCACTGGGACACTTCCCGTCCTCCCACCACCCCACCTTGGCATGCTTAATAGGCTCTGGTTTCCCCTACCACACACAGTGTTCTCCTTGTACCCAAGGATGGAAAAGCTCCCCCTTCTCACTCACGCACCCACACACTTGGCAGTGCCCACACAGAACCACCTGTCCGATCCTCGAGTGCAGGCAGACAAACCCAGGCTCCAAAAAACAGCCAGCCCAACAGGAAAATAACCCTGCAAGGAGCTAGTGCGCATTTGGGGGGTCACAAACTGGTGGCCAATGAGCCAAAGGAGACATGGACTGTTTACTGGTCTCCTACTGTGTTTTAAATTTGTGAAGTACTTGTCAACAAGATCGGAAAATCTCACACAGAAATCTGGGGTTTCCATATCTGTGTGTGTGTGTGTGTGTGTGTGTGTGTGTGTGTGTGTGTTACTGGGGATTGAAAGGGAGGGGTTCTACCTCTGAGATACACGGCCTGCCCTGTTTTTTTTTT
>PVJS01028141.1:0-25726 GCA_004027185.1 Glis glis
GGGGGAGGAAGGGGGGAGGGAGGGAGGGAGAGAGAGAGAAAGAGAGAGAGAGAGAAGCATGGACCCTGTTCCCAAGACAAAGTGCGTGTTGAACACATCTTCCTCTGTTAGGCTCTGTAGTGTATCTGCTTTCATGCCTGGACATCTATTTTATGAGGTACAATGGGAGGTTAATGGATCAGATGAGCAGATGGTAATATTCTGGAAAATAATGACAATACTTACGCCACTGCCAGGGTCTCAACCCTGCTGAGTGATACGTCAACTCAGCAGTGGGGAATTGTTCCCGGGGCTGCACAGACAATCTGCAGTGTGGCCTCCATTAAGTGGCTGAATGATTAGCTGCTGTATGCACACACATACAAACATACACAACACACTGGGTAAAATACACTATTAAACAATTATTCTAAGGAATGTCCAGGGACCATTAATTCTTCAAGTCCATAAATGTCTAGAGTGTCAACTACATGCTGAGCAATATTGCATAATACATCTCAAAATATGTTATGCTTAACATTAGGCACGCATAAAATAATTTTGGCCATTATGTGGGCAAGTGTTTTATTTGCTGCATATAAGAAAACAGAACTATATGAAAAAATATTTCACAAATATTACTTAATATAAAGTAAAAGTAGATATTTAATTAAAAAAATGATTTGGGGAGGGTTGGATAAATTAATTTGATGCACTCCTTCCAAATACCATGAAGGTAAATAAATGTTTTAAAAAGAAACAAACTCACAGGAACAAAAGGAAATGAAGAGGAGACAGCAGCAATGTAACTGGGAGTTCGATAGATATTGAAAGGATTAGGGAAGCTTATGTATCCAGTCCTGAAAAAGCTTATTCTGGAGGGTGTACTGAGAATCACTGAAGAACCCCCACCAGCATAAAGGTTAGTAGTATGGGAACTTCCAGAAGAGGAAGGAACAGTGGGGCAAAGCCAGAAAATACACCATGATTTTGTTCAAGAAATGTGATGCCCAGGTTCCTTCTTCCACATTGCATAACCAGGCAACTGCCACTGACCCATTCCTGCAAAGGAGTATTTGTACCTAAGACAAGTACAGAAGTATATCTATGACCTCAGTATAACTAAGATCAGAAGTACGTTAGCAAAAAACGGGGAATAGGTAAAAATTTACATCTGAATGTTGAGATTGTAGAGGACCAGAAGCTTCTTCTCTGGTGATGCTGACCAACCCACAGAAAGGTCATGATTTGGGGGGATTCCCCAATAAAATAGCCAACTAACTCACATTTGAAAATTGTCATCTGCATATAAGAATTTCCAACCAGTTCTGGTACTACACTATCAAGTCCGACCATAGAGAGGAAAGGATACATACATACACATATGTGCATATACATACATGTAGTGTGCAAAACAGAAACCAAAACCCATAGAAAAAAAGGGAATTTGAGGAAAACAAAGATGATGCATGAAGAACAAAACTTTAAAAATACTGTAAATATCCTCAAAGAGAAGGGAACATTTTATTCATAAATTAAGAACAAGATGATATAAAAAGATCATTCAAAGAACTCTTGAAAACTAAGATGTGTTAAGAAAAATAAAAGTCTTAAGAGAAAGGTTGAAAGATAAAGAAAAGAAAATTTCCAAGAAAACAGAACAAAAATAGAAAAAATACAAAAGGAAAAATATTTACTAGAGTTTTCGTTGTTGTTGTTGTTGTTGTTGTTGTACTAGGGATTGAACCCAGGGTTATTCTACCTCTTGAGTTACACCCCTAGCTATTTTTATTTTGTTTGGAAACAGGGTCTCACTAGGTTGCTGAGAGTCTTGCTATGTTGCTGAGGCTGTCCTCCAACCTGTGATCCTCCTGTTTTAGCCTCCCAGATACTGGGATTACAGGCATGTACACCACGCTTGATAAAAAAAGACATTTAGCAAATTAATCTTAAAGGTTGAACATCTGAATAACAGTTGTTACAGAAAAAAAATGAGTAAAGGTAGGATGAAAGGAAAATATTTCAACAAAAAATGCAATTAAAAAAACTGGAAGAGATGTCTTTAACAAAATGAAACTAATATAGAGCCAGTGGATTTTGAGAATAGAGTTCCTAACTGGTTGACGTTTGGTAGCTGAATAAGTGGTATGTGAGTTATTTTTATAAATGAAGAACTTGTAATGTCTAGATTTGAAGAACTACCCATTTTCCACAATACATGAAAATAGGTCCTAATGATACATTTGATAACTTATGGAAAAAAGATTAAGATTCTAGAATTTTCCATAGAAGAAAAACAATTAACATATATATGATCATGAATCAACGTAGCATCCGATTTCTTGGTAGAAACAGGAAACCAAAATATAACGGAGCCTTCGAAACTCTAACGGTAATGATCTGCAATCTTTAACTTATATCCAACTACACCATCAATCAAGTATGATATAGAAGAAGACATTTTCAGAAATGAGTGGTTGCAAAAATCTGACCTTACCTGTGCCCTTTGCCATTTGTACTCCACAAAAACGAGAAAATACCACCCCCATGGAAAGGCCCAGGATCCCAGAAACAGGAGTTCCAACATTAGAGAGATACATAGATACATTTTGAAAGTAAAGATCCTCTGATGGGCAACACAATGATAACAGAATTCTGTAAAGAGCAAGCAGTATTGAATGAAGTGATGGGGAAACTCTGGAAGAGATGTCTTTAACAAGATGAAATTAATGTAAAGCTGGGTGTGGTGGCCCACTTTTGTAATCCTAATATTTGGGAGGCTGAGACAGGAGGATCCCAGGTTGGAGGATAGCCTCAGCAACATAGTGAGACTCTAAGCAACCTAGCAAGATCCTGTTTCCAAACAAAAAATAAAAATGAGTAAAGGTAGGATGAAAGGAAAATATTTCAACAAAAAATGCAATTAAAAAAACTGGAAGAGATGTCTTTAACAAAATGAAACTAATATAGAGCCCAGTGGATTTTGAGAATAGAGTTCCTAACTGTTTGACGTTTGGTAGAGATTTTGGTAGGATTTTGACGTTTTGGTAGGATTTTGAGAATAGAGTTCCTAACTGGTTGAGGGTGTAACTGGGAGGTAGAATGCTCCTGGGTTCAATCTCCAGTACCCCCCCCCCCACACACACACACATGAAATCAATGTAGAGCCAGTGGATACAAAGATATTGAAAAGAGAGCTCCTAATTGTTTGACTTTTGGTAGCTGAATTACTGGTACATAAATTACTAAGCAAGAAAAAGAAAAAAGTCCTAAATATACATGTCTTAACTCTTAGAAAAATAAAATTTTAAATATGTAAAATAGGAATTTTAATGACTCAGCTGTCAAAAAAAAACATAAACACTAAATATAGATCAAAACCAAATCTGAAAACAAAACATCTCTACTGGGGAAAGGGGAAGTGAGTCCCTGTATGGTAGAGAAGGGGAAAAACAACTCAATCATTTCCCAGGATGGAGAGTTTAGACATCATACTTAACACACAGAAAAAGAAACAGCAATACATGCATGTCATTTGGTGCATTCGGGGTAAAAGCAAAAGAACCCATTAAAAGAATTAAAAGTGGTTGTCACTGCAGAATAGGAAACACATACTTGTGTTCAAGGAAGAATTACTCTTTTTCCTGTTGCTGTTTCTTGTTTTCAGTTTTAGGAATTATCTAAATACTTTTAGAACAATTTTCCCTTTAAACTACATGCATGTATTTTTTTATAAAAATGGTAATCATAATAGAGATAGCCCAGGGATATGTCAACATCATAAAGGCAGTATGTGCATCCCTGAAGTTGGGTACCATGGCCGTAGCCTGTAAACCATGGAGCCAGTGTGAACCACAGAGAGGGACCATGGGCTGTGTTATTGCTGTCAGGGTACTGAGCATACACACCCAACTGGAACCTGCAGTAAGGCTCTGGATGGAGATGGAATATGAAATGAGAGGAGCCATTGAGAGTAGTTACTGTCCTGACACTAGCTGAGGACTTTCTCTTCAGAAAATAAAATGGCAGTAACAAAAGAAAAAAATGTGGGAGTACCATGGAGAGAAACAGAGGCCACAGAAGAAAGTCACAGATGGAGAAAGGGGATGGAGAAGGAAAAGACCAGAGTCCAGAGTCGATGTGAAGTCAGTTTTGTAAGGGTTAAAGATGAGACCCCAGGAGACTTCCGGATGGAGATGTTTAGCAAAGTCGTGGTCACTCTGGAGGGAAGTCGGATCTGCTGATAAACACCGGGAACCCCATGGGACATTTTCATACCTTCTTTTGTTTTCTTTCCCCCACCCTTCTTTTTCTTTTTCTGCAAATACTTGGTGAACACTTAAGTACAATACAATGAGTAAGATGCGGGCACGCGTGAAGCTTTGGTTCTTGTAGGATGACACTAAGGAATGCGTGAGATCATTGAAAGAAGAGAATGTTCCAGGGAAAAGGGGGTGTGATGTTGACTATGGCGACGTTGACAATGACAATGATGATAGAGGATGCTAACACCTCTACGGTGCCAAGCTTGATTTTAAGCACGTTTCTTCCTTGATACTCAGGTGTGGTCTGCAGATCAGCAGCACCCACATTACCTGACTCTGAAGCCCTCCTACTCTCAAAGTAATGTGTCAGAATTTGCATTTTATCATGATTCCCACTTGCTCCATAGGCACATTACAATATGAGAAATGCTGCTCTACATATGTTTTTCTTGGTAAATCTTCATAAAATCGATGAGGCAAATACTATTATTGGCCCATTCTAAAGATAAAGAAACTGAGGCACAGAGGGGTTGGAAGACTGGCCATTTTGGGAACTGGCCAAACTTGGATTTGAAGTCATGCCATCTGGCTCAGATTTCTAGGCTTCGAACCATTGTATTATCCTGTCCATCAATGAGCAATAAAGTTGCCAAAACCATTATATTTATAGAATATAAGTAGCAGGAAAGGTTTCTAAATAAGGGATAGATTATGGAAAGATTTGGGAAGAAAACAAGACATACAAAGGGCTGGAATATAACAGTTACAATTTTTTTTTTTTTTTTTTGGTGCTGGATATGGAACCCAGGGGCATTCTACCTCCATGTTACACCTCCAGCCCTTTTTAATTTTTTATTTTGAAAACAGGGTCTTGCTAAGTTGCTGAGGCTAGCCTCTAACCTGTGATTCTTTTGTCTCAGCCTCCCAAGTACTGGGATTAAAGGCATCTACCACCATGTCTGGCCATTTAAATTCTTAGAGTGAAATGTCTCATGTTTCAAGCAGTCAAGAAAGATGACATTAAGTGTATTGGAGTCGCCAATTAGAGAGCTATTAGTGACATTTGAGAGGGGGGTGTGGGATGAAGCCCGGCTGCAAATCAAGGAGGTAGCCCTGTTGATGGATGAGTGAAGGCTTCCTATCCATTGCAGCATTCAAACATTCAAAGACAGGCTCTGGTCTCGAGGGTGACCTAAACGATCGACGAAGCATGGAGAATCCGCTCTCCTGATCACACTTCCCCCACATGGAGGTTTAAGGTCCTACCTTCTAAGGTTCTCCGCCCTTCCCAAGCCAACTTCAGAGCTGCGATTTCTCTCTCTGCTTTGCATAGACAAATGTTAAGCTGGCCATCTAAGTTAAAGGCATTTTTATTGGTGCCGAAGTTATCGCATGGATACGATGTAAAGGAAACATAATCTGCTTCTGCCACAAATCCACCTTCATCCATGTGTGGGAAAGTAGGTTTTCAGCAACTTTCCGATCCATTTAAACTACAAAATGCTTTATGGTAGAGCTACTCTCCACATTTTTGCCCTTTTCCTGCTGCCAAATTTTAATATGTTTCCTATTGAAGTGAAGACGCAGATGAACATGGTTGTGAGTCTCGTTTGTTGTGCTCTCCCAAAATGCTAATTTACCACGTATGGGTACAACATGGTGACTCTGGTTTGCTGAAGTTAATTTTGGAGACTTGCACCTTGCTTCTCCTTTGTGTGTTAAGCATGCTAATTTCCGAGGGAATATGTTTCTGATATCGGGAGGTTTTACCCAAGAAAATTCTTTTCAAATGCAGGTTTCACATTACCAAGAGCAAAGTCACCTAGCAGCCTGCTAGAGATGATTGCATTCATTGGCCTAAGGAGACAGAACAGCAGAGTATTTTGTGGGTAGAATAGTGTGTCTTCAAACCTGCCTTTTTCTAATTAAAAGTCTATGGACAATGAGAAGTTCAAGCAAGCTAGCCAATATGAATAACTTCCATGAGTTGGCAAATGCTTCCTTCCTTGTCTAGCATTTAAACTATTAGTATATTCTCCCTCAGCATCCTTCATGTAGACAAAGGGTGGGGAAACTCTGCTCTGCTGACCAAATCTAGCTTGTCACCTGCTCTGTAAATACACTTATGAAAACCTAGCCATGCCGATCTCTATATTGTCTTTGGCTGCTTTTGCAAGGACAACAGCAGATTTGAGTCACTGTAACAGAGACGATAAGGTCAATAAAGCCTGAAATATTTACCATCTGATCCTTTTGAGGAAAAGTTTGCCAAACCCTGAAGCAGACAGTACAGAAGTAAACATGGGGTGGGGGGCAGAAGGCATAAAGGGCAATGGGCGATGAGATTTTATTTCCTTTTTCTGAAACTTGGACTCAACATTTTAACAAAATAGTTGTATCGATACTTATATTTAACACCCATCCTCCAAAATCCCAGTGAAACAATAGTAAGGTTGTGAAAAAATAATTCATTCCTAAGAACACAGAAAAAGAAAGAGGGCCATCAACAAGCTAGGCATTTTGACTGCTTTCTGGAAGACGCCAGTTAGCTGGTTCTTCTGGACAAAGGAATCAGATCAGAGAGAATAGTTAGAAAAGGCTGCAGTAGAGGGGGCCAGGCTGCTTCCTGGTGGATCCCTCAGAGGCCCCAAGTTTGGGATCAGCAGGTAAAGGGAGTAGAAGGAGACTGGGGGTGTGGATTATGGTAATTAGCTAAAGGATTTACTGTGCAAAGCTAGGGCTGGTCAGCCTCTTCAATTTCATATTCTGTTCATTTGGCTGCAGCAATGAATCCCACTTTAAGCCTCAAGTAGGGCTAATGAGAAAGATGTATAGATAAAGGGACCCTTAGTGTGTATTTTAGGAGGTGAGAGAGGTATAACAACAAGTATATACAGTCACTGGGTCAGTAGGGTTAAAAAGCAAAGAAGCTGGGACTGGAGATGGAAATAGACTCAAGTATGTTTCCCAGGTTGGGGATCTCCGGCATTCATGACTGCTCCGTATCTTTTGAGCACTCTCTGCTTCTGATGGCTCCTTGCATTGTGAACACTTCTTCTCGAGGTGCGATCTTTAAAGTCCTTATTTCTTAGTCTCTGTTGTCAAAGGGACGCAGATAGGTGATGCTAACTCCCCCAGTCAGTTGCATCCAACAAGATTTGATTTGGATGTGACCCACATAACAGAGCAGCCAGCCATCCCTTCTAGTGCCGTGGATATCAGCAGGTGTAGGGTGGCTCTAGGGTCCAGCTAGCCTTTTGTGAGTTCCCTAATCTGGCCAATTCTTCAATGAGGTTCTGTCAACTGGTTGGGTTTTTTTGTCTTGTTTTGTTTCTTCCAGAGACTGATCCTTCAACTCTCTCAACAATTAGGTGTGTAATTTAATATCCCCTAGGAAATTCCTTCCTCATTAAACTCACTGAAATGGATTCTTTCTTGGCACCTAAGAATTCTAAGCATAAAACCATTTTAATCCATAAAACCACTCTTTGTTTTAAAAATAAAGTGGTATGGTTAACCACGATCCACTCAGTATTTAAAGAAAATTCACAACTTCAAAGACAAAGACCAAGTATACAATAGAAACACTGACCTATAAGTTAGTAAATGTAATATAATAATAATGATGATAATAATAATAATAATAAATACTTTTTAAAAAACATGCTATTTATTTTCCTTAGAAAAATTGAGGAAAGAAATATCTATAATAATCCAAGTAACTATGAAAAAGGATAAGTTAGAAACGATGAATGAAATCTTGGAAATTAAAAAAAATGATTACAAAATAACATGTCAGCTGGAAAGAGTGAATGCCAAAATGGACACTTACGTAGTACATAATAGTAAGAGGTAACAAAAATCCAACAAAAACTAGAACATGTTCCCAAAAGACAAAGAGACGAGAAATGTTAGAGGAATGTTAAGAGATATGGGAGATAGATTCAGAAAGCCCAAAACCTAATCTAAAAGTTGCTCAAAGAGAAGAGAATAAAAAAAGGGATAAAATAAACAAATGGTTATTCTACCTCTTCAAAGCCAATGAAAAAGGTATCAGCTATATACATTTTGATGAGATTTCAACACGCCACCAGCAAAATATTTTAAATCTTCCAAAAAAGAAAAGTATGATATCTATGAAGGAATATGAATCAAAATGGCATAAAAATTATTTATAATCATCATCATCATCATCATCATAATCATCATCTTTATTTCATGTTTGGGAAACAGTGAAGCAACAAATATTAAATCAAAATGTCATGAAAGAATTCTAAAAATTCACTTTTCATCTCATCTTTCTATAAACAAAACAGAAACACAATATAAACTTGAAATTTAACCCCAGCAAACTGAAAGAGGAATACAGAGGGAGAAATCATGATTCCTTAGCAACCACAGAATTACATTAGGTAGGAATAAAATAAAAATAACAACAATTAAAGATATCAGAATTGTAACTCTCTTAAATTCTCAAATTTTCTTATTATGAAGTCAAAAGATATCATATGATGATGATAAATTAAAAAACATAAAAATCAGTACATTATATCAAATTATTGGGTTAACCACCAAAGAGATGCTGGAAGGATTCAGACACAATTGTCTCTAAGGTGGGGTACCAGGAGTAAAATGGTCAAGGAGAGGAAGTCTTTTTTACTTTTAAATGGATACCTTTCTATATTTTTAGAATATATTATGCCATGTGTGTGCTTTATTTAAATAAAGCATTAAAGTAAAATAAAGGTAGTAGTGAGAATAACCAGAAATGGATCTGGATACTCTAAATATTATTTAAAAACATCCAGAGGTAAACACACCAAGTGCTGTATGCATGTATGTTTCTAGCATTCTGAACCTCATTATGATGTAAAAGTGACATGGGTCTCGAGTCCCCAAATTTTGCCATTGGTCTGAATATCATGGACCATGGGGATGACCCATCTCATAAGTCTTCTTCCATCCTGATTTCCCATCTCCAGTGACTTTTTCCTTATGTCAACCTCAGCCATCCATTCCCACAGCAAGATACTAAACTTTACAACTTCTAAGACAGCTCAGTCCCCATTAAAGCCATTAATTTAATCATCTCACTCTCTCACACTAAATTTAAAGTGGGGGGGGGTGGATAGATTCTTTTTCTTCCTTTCCTTCTTCTGCTGTTGGTTAGAATGGTATACTACCTTTGTCATGAAATGGAAGAAAAATGATAGGGAAAGCAGGGTACCCAAACAGAAGGAGCCTGGGCTCTTGATAACTGTAAGAACATTGGATGAGCCCTGGATTTTAATATGAAGAACTGTCAGAGAGGAACTGTAGATAAGATACTCTCCTTTCAATTCTAGGCCAACTGAAACTAGTTCTAATTGGCTGATCTCACTTTATATTTTCTTGGTCATCAGTTCAAATGGTTACCTAGCACTCCTGGCATCCTTAACATCTTTACTCTAAGAAGTTTAGTCTGTCTCCCTCTACACTTCACTGCCCTCAAACACCTGACCTTTCTTGTTCTCTGACTCCCATCCTTTCTATCTCAGCTCCTTACTAATTACAGACTTCATGCTTCCTAAATGTATAATTGATATTGCTATAAATCTATAAACTCATCTAACCAGTTACTCATCTTTTCCTCTTTCCCCTCCAATGACCTTAGCGTGAGGCTCCTCCAGCAAAGGCCGATCCCCTGTGAGTACTCAGATTCGAACATTTCTGCCACCTCAGTTATTTCTAATTCGCATTTTCAGCCTTTCCTTCTCTACCATTTCTCTAAAATCAGCATTTTTAACTTGCTCTAATTAGTCTCAACTTTGCAAAAAAAAAAAAAAAAAAGAAAGAAAAAAAGAAAAGAAAGAAAATCTCCCTGATGCCACCTGTTTTTCTAGCTGCTATTCTCTTCTCTGCACATGCTGGCTGCTCATAAGTATTATCCACACACACTAGGATGACTTTCTCACCTGCCATTAATTAAGCAATCCGCTTCAAAGACGCTTCTCTGCCCAAAACCTTAAGGCCATCGCTCTTGATAAGAAAACAGGCACTTGAAATTTAAAAAAAAAAATGTAAAACGACCCTTGTGTTAATGCTGATATCAAAAAATAAAAGGTCACAAACATCCTCCAATGAATGAACATTATTTTTTATAAATCTTAAACTTACTTGACCTCATTTGACTATATTTCTCTTGATTTTTCTGACAATAAATTACCCTGGCTGTCCTCCTATCTCTCGGGCAAGTCCTGTTCCATCTCCTTTGCCAACTCAGCTCCTCAGATTTTCCAAGCTTCAAATTCTTTGCTTCCTCAGTTACCTTGTGTATGTTGCTCTCCTTCCCTGAATACTCTTTTTTTTCTCTTCTCTTTGTAAAGTTAACTTTTATTCATCCTCCAGATGTTGGTTAAATGTTACTGCCTCACACAGGACTTAAATAAATCCCCAAACTAAAATTGTGTGTCACACTGTCTTTTCAAGTCTCTGTCTTTTGTAGTTAGATATGCATAGTTGCTATTATTTATGCAAGGACTCAGAATCTACCATAAAGCGTATAAGGGTAGGAATTCCATCAAGTTTATTACTCTGAGCAGACTACATAGAAGAGGTTCCTGTAAGTATTTGTTGCAGGAATGAATAAATAACTTTGAACTAGGAAAATTTTGAGTTACCACTATTGTAATGAAGTCTGGGGGAAGGAAAGGGACATATTTTGTGGATAGCAACATTTTATTCATTTTCCATTGTTTTCTCTATCAAAAATCAGATGTTGAGGGTTTGGAGGGGCATATAGGAATTCTTTATACTTTCTGTCAATTTTCCTGTGAACCCAAAATCGCTCAAAAAATAAACTTATTAACTAAAAATAAATTAGAAATGCACCATAGCTTAGTAGTGAAAAGCATGGGCTATAGGATCAGACTGCCTAGATTCAAACCTCAGCTCTGTCATGTAGGAGATGTGCTATTTTGGAAATAGCACATTCATTAAACTGTCCCTAAGGGCAAGATTGTTTTTGTTTGTTTTATTCTAAATTTTTGATCACTATTATATCCCCAGGACCTAGACAATACCTCATATGTAGTATGAACTTAATAAGTAGTTACTGATTAAATAAATGACTAATTTTTTTAAACTCAATAAACAAACCCCAAACTTTGCAACACAATTTTTGGGCAAAATCTCTATCTACAACCTGTTTATACAACACACATCATTTCTTCACTTGTTGGATGGACAACGAGACTCTGTGGAATCGGTACCATATGCTTATATTCTAATATTGCCTTCAATTTGTGCTCTCAGTGTTTCAAATCTTTTTCTCCCTAAAGCCAACCAGGTGGATTTCCACATTCACCTAGAGTTTCCATCAGGAAAGCACTTATTATGAATGAAAATGGGAAAGCAATGCTTCTGTCTTTGTGGACAACTTCAACACTTCAACTTAGATTTGCTGCAATTGAATGAAATAACAAACTTTTGACAAACACCAGCTGAGAGTGAATGATGTAGAGCCAGTTTCTCACTTTCAGAAGTCCTTGGTACCACCCAAATTTAGAATGTTTCTGAGCAACAGTCTAGGGCTGTTGTCTATTAATTTCATGTGTATGACTCCCAGGAGTGCAAAGAAAAATAATTAATTTCTCTTTCTCTCCCTTTCTCTCTCTCTCTCTGGAAATTAGAAGGAATGGGAGAACTAAGATGCAGGAGATTGCCAAGACCAAAAGCATGTTCCACAAAACTTGGCGAAGGAATCAAAGTTGGCAAAGGAATCAAAACATTCTTATTATGCAGGTTGGGATCATGTTGAATTCATGTCAACAAATCATAGTTCTCTCAGGCCCAGCTCAGCAAATTTATGTTGTTGAAGTAAGAAAAGCAATGTGCTATGACGGTACACTTATGTCAAATACCTTCAGCTCTGTGCAGCACATGGTGAACATTTGTTCTGGTATTTCAAAGTTCAACAAGGTTTTTCAAGATTCTACTCCTCAAATATACATAAATCAAACGTTCACAGGAGGATACAATTCATTCCATTTACAGACTCAACCTCTCTGATGGAAGGAAAAGAAAAATCGCTCAGTACAATTGCAGTTGGACCATGAACTGTTAGCTTTGCTTATCATCAGCCTCTACATCAACAAATATTTATTGAGTATACAGCATAAGTATGTGCTGGACATTTTGCAAATCTATGAAGAGATAGGAGCATTTTCTTGTTATCTAAGCTCAAAGATGGCAAAATATGGTTGGAAGGAAGGGAGCTGGCACTGGTTTTGTTGGTTCATTCATTCATTCATTTGATTACGCAATCATTCTGTCTTCATTATTTATTTTATAATCCCTCCTGTTTACCAAACACTCTGCTCAATGCTGGAAATATAGAAATAAACAAAATAGATATTACCCCAGACCTCATGGAGCCAGGTATTCTATTAGATATTGCATAAATATTTTTTTCACTAATGTAAATCTCAAAGATATAAGTAGGCAGAAACCATTCCTCTGTGGAAGAGATGGTTAGTGGTCACTAAATATCTACATTTCCCTACATCCCTACCCCCAATTGCAGGTATGTTGGGCTATATGACAATTTTGGACAATTATCAAGATAGGAAATTTAGGAAATAACAAGTATCACTTCCAGGCCAAGACCAGTGTAATGGTTAGATAGATACAGAATGTCCTCTAAGGAGTTCATGTATTAATGTCCACAGTTGATATAATTAAGTCAGGAGGGTTGCAATCTCATCAGTAGATAAATCCATTGTGATGGATTTACTGGGTGGCAACCTAGGCAGATAGGGTGTGGCTAGAGAAGGTGGGTCCCTTGGGGTGTGTTCTTAGGGACTGTGCTTTTGGCTTTGAATTTCCTTACTTGTTTGTCTCTCTGCTTCCAGCCTCCATGACTTGAGAGCAGAGCTTGATGATAACTCTCTTTCTCTGCTTCCCACCACCATGCCCTGAACTCTATAGATCCGGCTTTACATAGACTTCAGTGTAATCCCCCCCCCAAAATAACTGTGAGCAAATAAATCTGCCTTCCTCTAAGTTGTGTGGTCAGTCGTTTTTATTATAGCAGTGAGAATGTTGACAGAGACAACCAGTAAAGCTAAAGCACCTCCTCCATCTCTGATCGCCATCTGTCATGGTTCTTCCACAAGAGAGAAGTAACCTTGAGCTTTGAGCCACAGAATGAAAGAGAGATTACTTGGGGAAATCACTGGATTTGCATAATCAAGAGAAATAAACAAACAAACATGTATTGTGTTTAAGTCACTGATATTTCTGGGTTTATCTGGGGTAATGCAAAATAAGATGGAGGCTGTTTGGCTCATAAAACCTTGGGGATTATATTGGTGATCACTCACCTCTAATACCAACGGAGTTCAATAACACCAACTGGCCAAAGTGTGGGCATGTTGAAAGGAAGTCTATCTGGAGCAATACCTACTTATCCGGAGGTGTCTGAATCTATGAGTCCCATAGCCTTATCTCATAATTTAGCTTTTCAAACTGTTCACAACCATAATTTATCTATTCATGCCATATTTCAAACTCCTAAATTTACATACCAAATGGAAGAAAGCATATTCCTTACTTCCTCCATTTCTACAGTATCTTTATAGAAAGTTAGACAGGTTTGGGATTTAGAGTTAAATTTATCAAGTGACATTTTTTACTCTAACTAAATAGAAAGGCAAAATTAAAGGAAAGCCAACATGTACCTGTTTGATCATCCAAAATCGTACTGCATTATTTATCAGAATATCTGCAAGTAGAAAATTTACCCAAATCAGACTTATTTATACTTATTATTATGCCTTTATATAACTATTATATTATAATATAATATTTAAAACACAGTTTGGAAGTATGCAGTGTTTCACATTTTTACTGATAGCAAAACTGAGGCTCAAAGAGGTTAGTATCATCCAACTAGTGAACAGACACAAATTCAGGTTCATATAGTTTCTTTTATAGAGTTTCACATAATACTAAGAAGACAAAAACACTGTGATGGGAAAGGAAATATATCTGGCACTCTTGGCTGGATGACACAGGGGCCGTTCTCACGTCCATTTTCCTGATCCATAAAAGGGGTTAAAATAACTAATTACTCACTTCCCCAGCCATACAGCAGCTCAGCAGAGTGGCCAGATGACACACTCATGTCCAATGAAGCACAGCAGCCGACTGTGCAAGTTGCTTTCCTAATGAACAGCACCGGAGCAGGAGGTAAGGCCATTTCCCCTCCATCCCGCCCTGAGCACAGATACAGTACCAGAAGGCAGAACAGTCATTTCATCATGAAAACCAGCCAAGACATTAAAGACAGAAGCCCCTTGATATTATAATCCCCTACACTAGCCCTGAGCTACTCACCCTTGTTCTTATTGTTATGAGAGACCATTAAAAGAAAAAAGAAAGAAATCCTTTTTAACTTTCATGAACACCTAGTATACCAGCAATCTATTTTTGTATAATCAGTAATCCCAAATTATTGGCCTCAAACAGTTTACCACTTATTAACACATGGTGCTAGTTTGGGTTCTGCTGGTGATTTTTTCTCTGGTCTCACCTTGGTTCATTCTTGTGCCACTTGCTTCCTCTACTGGCATTCCAGCTGGGCTGGGAGGTATGAAATGAACCTGCCTACTTTCTGGAGGTGGATGGGGGAGGGCTGACAGCTGGGTCACGTGTTCCCCAACAGTTTAGCCCTGGCTTCTTCACACGTGTCCGAGTCACTAGTTCTATTTGAGCCTCTGCTAGCTTCACATTTGTTAATATCCCATTGGCCAAAGTAAGTCACATGCTCAAGCTTAACACTATGAAGACAGGAAGGTGTGACTCATTCAGAACCATGACTCTAATAATCTACCACTTACCTTTATGTCATCTATCCCTATCATTAACCAATTGTAGCACCTATGTAATAAATGAAAGCAAACTCTGAAACCATCTGATCTCACGTCTGACTTACTTTCCTTATTCTCAATTATCATTGGTATTTGAAATTTTATTTTCTCATCTGTTTCTAGGAAATGGACCATATTCACCTATTGTACTATTTGATACTGTTGCTAAGAGATGCAAAAGCAAGAGCAAACACTACTGTCTACTGCAATGACTAATCACTGGGGGCTTCTTAGCTCTCTAAGCAGCTTTGAGCTGACCACAGATAGCTAACATCTCAGTATAGATGTGGAGACAAGAAAACAATGGGACAAAAGCAGATGTGTGAGTCAGCTTTCTGTCACTGTGACAAGATACCTGGGAATAACAACTCAAAGGAGGAAAGATTTGTTTGGATTCATAAATTCAGAGATTTAAGTCTGTGGTCGGCTGGCTCCATTGCTTTTAAGCTTATGGTGAGGCAGAAACATCATGGTGGAGGGATGTGGCAGAAGAAAGCTGATCACCTCGGGGCAGCCAGGAAAGGGGGGAGAGAGAGGGAGGGAGAGAGAGAGAGAGAGAGAGAGAGGAGAAGAAGGAGGAGGAGGAGGTGGAGGAGGAGGAGGAGGAGGGGAAGAGGAAGGAGAAGGAGAAGCAGCAGTCAGGGACAAGATTTATATACTTGTCCTAGGTATAAACTTGTATAACTTGGGCAGACCCCAAGTGACCCACTTCCTCCAACTAGGCCCCACCTACTACAGTTTCCATCCACTCCCAATACTCCATCCAATTATGAACCCATCGGTGGATTAATCCATTGATGAGATCAGAGCCCTCATGATCCAGTCACTTCCCCAAAGCCTCACCTCTGAATACTACTGCACTGGGAACCAAGCTGTCAACATGTGATCCTTTGGGGGACATTTCAGATCCCAACTATAACAGCAGATAAAATTTCCCAAGAACTGGGAGGTCAGATGCAAACTGTATTAAGTGGATCAAGAAATGTGAACAATTAGCCAGGTGGGGTGGCACATACCTGTCATCCCAGTACTTAGGAGGCTGAGACAGGAGGATCACAGGTTCAAGGCCAGCCTCAGCATCTTAGTGAGAGCCTGTTTCAAAATAAAAAATAAAATAGGGCTAGGAATGTAGCTCAGTGGTAGCATGCCCCTAGGTTCAACTCTCAGTACCAACAACAACAAAAAAAGGACATTGAACAATTGTTTAACAGCATAGCCTTTATCTCATTAATACTTAGTAATTATTCCCCTGTCTCCTAAAAATGAACACAATATCATAGTGTTATCATTTAAATGTGCACTTAAAAGAGATGGATAGAAAACCATATGTATATTTGACTAACAGAAATTTTATGTTCTGGGATAAAATTTTTCCTTTTAAATATTGCTGACTAATACATTCCTTCAATCACTAGCTCATGAGTGTATGACTCAGAATCAGGCCTGGCAAAGACATGACTCTTTTGTAGCTCATCCATGCTATAGTGAGAGCCATTCTCAGCACGAGTCTTGAAATTTAGAAGATTTTTTAAAAGGAAATTCAATGGTGTTAGATTTATTGATATTTAGGTTTTTTAAAAGAAAATTCATTGGTGATTGGTGTTAGATTTTTTTTCTTAAACACTAACTTTATGTATGTACATATGTGTACTGGGGACTAAACTCAGGGACATTCTACCTCCATGCGATATCCCCCCCACAAACACATATTTTTATTTTTTATTTTGAAACAGGGTATTTCCAAGTTGCTGAGGGTCTTGCTAAGTTTCTGAGACTGACTGAGAACCTGTGAATCCTCCAATGTCAGCCTCCCAACTACCAAGATTGCTTATCCACTTTAGGATAACTTTAGGATACCTGTGTAAAATGTAATTCCAACGTGAAAGAAAACAAGCACTGAAATACAGTTATTACCAAAGTGTCTTAAAATTCTACTTGATTTGGAATAAAAACTATTTTTTTCCTAAATATGCCACACAGCATCCAAGATATTCTTAGCATCACTGTTACCACTACCTTTGCTTTCCAACCCAAACAAATTTATTTTGGGAGAGGAGTACAAATGAGGAAATAAAGATAAACATGGAGAATGCATCCTTCTGCTAACCCTTTTTCCATAGTTAGATTAAAAGTCACTTCCATGGTAGTGAAAACCATACACAAATCTTTCATAGCATAGAAAAAGAGACAGCCCACATTGCTCTGATACATATGCTAATATCTGGTCCCAGTGGCAGAGTCTGTGATTGGCTCTTTATGTTTCCATGATCAGAGACATATTAAGAATCTCATGGTTCCATTTCTTCCGCTCAACTCATTTTCTTCCCATTCTATAGCTTCTCTGTCATATCCAAAGAGCGAGAAGAAGAGCTGGTTTAGTCTTCCAAATATCCTTTCCTTCTCTTCCTCACCAAGACCAATGCTACTGTCAGCTCGCCAGACATTGTAGGACAAGGAAAGGCTACACATTTGTTTCTGAGAGTAATTATCCAGGAAAACATTTTTGATTTTGTGGTAATTTTCAGACTTTCTAAAGAACTTCCTTGCATAGTCTAATGAAGGGATATTAATGGTCACAGCTCAGTCTTAAATTTCCAAGCTAATAATGGCAACATGTTAGAATTCATATGGGAGCTGGGCATGGTGGTACATGCCTGAAATCTCAGTACTTGGGAGGCTGAGACCAGAGGATCACAGGCTCCAGGCCAGCCTCAGAAACTTAGAAAGACTCTGTTTCAAAATAAAAAATAAAGTAGGACTTGGAGGTGTAGCTGAGAAGTAGAATGTGCCTGAGTTCAATCCCTAGCAACACACACACACACACACACACACACATACACACACACACAAGAATTTATATGGAATCACAATAAACTCACTCAAAAATGCCTAAGAAGCCAACCAAAATACAATGTTGATCATAGTGCCTGAAATAAGTTTCATAAACTGAGTATGACAATTGGCCAAATAGAAAAAAATCACTTGCCAGTACAAGATATTGACATCCATCTTTTTTCCAGGACAATGTATTCTTCCAAAATAGTTCATCAAAAAGATACTGAAATCCATCTGCCTATTAAACATTATGGATAAATCTTTGGTTTGATGTCACATGTAAAGATGGTAAAGTTTGAATGATGGAAGAGTAAGAAAAAGATTCCAAAATCCCACCTGTATCATGGGAGGGAACTTGTCAATTCCATTTACTAAGTGTTTTCCAAGAGAAATCGGAGCTGTCCAAACCACTGCAAACTTTTTACAAGGAAGTATTCAAATAATGTAATAGGGTGTTCCCAAAGCATGAGAGCTATCTTCCCAGGAGGAAAAAGAAACAAAACAGTGTTTTTGAAATTTTGCTATCTGAGAAGAGTTTGGTTGAATTGACTCAAACTTTTGACTGAGAGTGTAGGTGTTCCTCCCTGAAAACAGAGCAATTGGTAAATAAATCTGAAAAAGACTTAGAAAACCTTTGCTGAAAATAAGTCTCTCAGCTCACCCAAAACTGTGCAGAAATGCATTTTTTAAATGTTTGGAAAATGGAAATAACCTGAAGAGATGGGGAAAGTTTCTACTCTTTTGTTGAGATGAAAGACAAAAATCAAACAGGAAAGAGCCATCTACTTCTCAGTTACGGAGCACAGGGATCTAACGACTTTCCTCTTAATCCATGTTCTTATTTCTCATAGAATGATGAAAAGTACAAAGTGTTGCCTAGGTTTGGTGTGACAGCCAAATCAATGTGAGCCATTCCCTGTGTTTAAACCTCATAAAAATGGTTATAGCTCCCGACCATAAACCCATGTAGGTACTGCCAGGCTAAATTTTTCATGGAGACAGAAAAATGTTTCTTCATCTTTATAGAAAAGACAATTTTACAGCGCATTACTTATGATAAATGCAGATAATGGAAAAATATTACAAACTTGTTTATTTCTATAGTTTACTAATTGAATTTATTATAGATTATGAAAACTCAATACATAGTTTTTGTCTGCCTGCATATAATCAACTAATATCCCTCTCATTCCCTCAAATGCATAATAAATAGATACAAACATATACATGTGCAAAATAAACTTATTTCCTTCGCACAATTTTGGAAGAAATTAAGCTTCCTTGCCTAATTTCACTTGATTCCCTTAAATATGAAAAATAGGAGGTTGTTGCAAAAGATTTCACCTACCTGCCAACTCTCTTCCATTGTTTTTGGCTATCTGAAGAAGGATGTGAGACAGATTCTGAGGCCATGTCTAGGGTCATCCAAAAAGGGTACTATAGTGGAGCATGGTGGCACACACCTGTAATCCCAGTACTTGGGAAGCTGAGACAAAAGGATCACAGGTTCGAAGACAGCCTCAGCAAGTAATGAGACTCTAAGCAACCTAGCAAGACCCTGTTTCAAAAACAAAAATAAAAAGGGCCAGGGGTGCAGCTCATAGGTAGAATGCCCCTGCACCCAATCCCTAGTAACACACACACACACACACACACACACACACACACACACGGTACTGTAATTAATTTGTAATAACTTCCATTGTAAGGGACTGGTAGCTAGATATTTGTTATTCATGTTAGATAATCTGACCTCTCTATAAAGGTTCTTTAAAAAACAAGGCCATGCAGGCCTTAGAAGAAAAATCAACAACTAACCAAAAGTGGCAGGTATCCTAGCATGTATAAGGGTCCTGGGCTCAATCCCCAGTACCACACACACACACACACACACACACACACAGAGCAGGTGTTGTGTCTGTGGGTGTGTTCAGTGTATGCCTGTAAGAAGTGAAGGGAATGTGGAAAAGCAGGCATCTCCCATCAAAACAACCTACTCACCAGGAATGGAGGCACATGCCTGTAATCCCAGTACTTGGGAAGCTCAGACAGGAGGGTTGCAACTTTAAGGCCAGCCTCAGTAACTTAGCAAGACCCTGTTTCAAAATAAAAAGTAAAATAGGACTGGGGGCAGAGCTCAGAGGTAGAATGCCCCTGGGTTCAATCCCCAGTACAATTCACACACACACACACACACACACACACACACACGTGGCAGGCATTGTGTCTGTCGGTGAGTTCAGTGTATGACTGTAAGAAGTGGAGGGATTGTGGGAAAGCAGGTGCCTCCCATCAGGGAAATCCATTCTGTAGCTGCATCATGCAGTTAGACATATCTTAGCTCAATTCCTCACAGCTCAACCTTCTTAGACCAGGCACAAATACTTCTTGGCACGACCAAGCCCATGGTGATTACTGGAAGCAAAAGCACATTCCAGGATGGAGACTCGGGAAGAAGCTACACTTCCCATTTCTACAGATAATGAATCCAGGAACCAGCGCCAAGCAGGACAGGAGTGCTAGCTTTCAAGAGAAGCAGCTCTTAAAAGAGTTCTCTGAGCTCTTCACATTTCCCACCAAGTCCACATTCCCACTAAAGAACCCAGTTTCCAGTTTGCAGCCATTTAGCCAACCTGAATGACTGTCTTCTGTCAGAAGAAGGAAAGGGGCCTCCATCATGGTCTCATTTCTCTAATGCCCTTTAGGGTTCTCCATAGATAGCTGACCTTTTATGGCTTTCTCTGGAAGCTACCTATGTTGAGAAACTTTGTTAACTGTCTACCATGTTTCTGGGAAGGGAGGTGTTATGATTAGATATGGAATGTCCCCTGAAGAGCTCATGCATTAATGTTTAGAGTTGATATAATTAAGACATGAGGGTTGTACTCTTATTAGTGGATAAATCCATTGTAATGGATTTACTGGGCAAGTAGGGTGTGACTGGAGGAGGTGGGTCCCTGGGATGTGGCCTTGGGGATTATATATGGTTTCTCCTCCCTGTGCACACATGCGTGTGCACTCTCTCTCTCTCTCTCTCTCTCAGTCTCTCTCTCTTCCAGCCTCTATGATATGAGAGCAGAGCCCATGCGCTCCCTCTCTCTGCTTCCCTTGTCCTGAGCTCTGCAGACCTGGCCCTGGTATGGCCTGAAACTCTGAAATCTCCAAATACTGTGAGCAAATAAATCTTCCTTTCTCTAAATTGCATGATCAGTTGTTTGGGATTACAGCAGTGACAATGTTGATTGAAATAGGAGTCAATGAGGTAGGGAGCTAGGAAGGTATATATAATTTTTAATTTTATAATTTGATAGCTCCATAGTTTAAACCCTTCAGCTATTAACAAGTTTTAAGTTTTGTTGCTGACATTCAGGAAAGTTATAAATGCTTAATAATTCTATTTTGAATCTTGAAGCTACTCCATATTGCCTTATCAAAAAGTATGGTATTTGTCAGGCATGGTGACACATGCCTATAATTCCAGTACTTGGGAGGCTGAGACAGGAGCATCACAGGTTCCAGACCAGCCTCAACGACTCAGCGAGATTCTCAGCAACCTAGTGAGACTCTCTTTCAAAACAAAATTTAAAAAAGGGTGTGGGTTAGGCATTCAGAAGTAAAATGTCTCTGGGTTCAATTCCCAGTAGCACAAATACCACAAAAATAAAAATTTTTTAAAAAGTGTGTTTAGTAACGGCTGGGAGGGATTTTTAGACATACAACTTTAATCCTCATAATAAAAATAATCTGGACAGAGTAAAGAGAGCTGGGTATCCAAATTCTGTTTAGCAACTTCCTTATATTTCCTATAAGAAGGTTTGTGAAGTAGAGCATGCTTATTATGCTCAACTTATAAATGATAAAATATCATATAACTGGAGAGGACAATAGTTATAAAACAACCAACTTCAGAATTTGGCCCATAGTAGATATTAAATAAGTAGTAGTCACTATTATTTTCTTAACTTTTATGCAAGGGCAGGAGTTAAGCTACGAATTCATGGCATCACCTATTTAAGACCTGCCCAATGAGTTACTTACTTCCTTAGGTTTTGATATCACACAAATTTATGCCAGAAATTAAGTTCATTTCCTTTCTCCTAATCTAATGTTTTAGTATTATTTGTTTGTTTGCTTTATGTCATATCATTCTTCTTCTTACATCTGCACCGCAAATAGTTTTCCCTTCACTTGGTAAACTCCTAGTTGTCCAACACTCAGGACTCAGCCCAGGTCTCACTTCCGGCCATCCTCATCCCCACACTGCGGGTAGGGCCGCTGTTTCCTCCAGCCATCTTGGCCACATCACCATCTACCATAACTGTGTGGTGGTATCCTTGCTTGCTTTACTGTTTTTTTTTTTTTCTCTCATATTCTGTATTGCTTAAGGGTAAGGAGCTCAAACTTCTACCCACAATGCAGAGATGTCATGAGCGTCAGTTAATGCACAGTGGGCGAGAAACTGAGGCTTCCTTTCCAGCCAATATAATCCCATTCATATTCGACTTGGAAGTTTCCTGAGCCCTTGTTCCACATAGTTGTCAAGGTCACAGATAAAAGATGAAATTTACTCAGCATTTAGTAACTGTAAAGCACCATGCTAAGGATTTCATGTGTAAGACCTCATTAAGTCCTCTCAAAAACCCTATAGAGAAGGTTCTCTCCTGATTACTGATTGCTATTTTAAAGAAGGAGACATTGAGTCTTGGAGAGCAAACATTATTTCCTAAGGATGCAAAATCAGTACATAGCAGAGTCACAATCTATACCTATGTGTTCTGACCCTAAAGCCCTACTTTTAATTTTCTATTTATTTGTTTATTTTTTTAGTACTGGAGATTGAACCCAGGGGCATTCTACCTCTGAGCGACACGCCCAGCCCTATTTTATTTTTTATTTTGAAACATGATCTCCCTAAAGTGCTGAGAGTCTTGATAAATTGCTGAGGCTGGTCTCGAACCTGCGATCCTCCTGTCTCAGCCTCTCAGGTACTGAGATTGCAAGCATACACCACCATACCTGGCTTAAAGTCCTACATGTAACCACTGAGTCATACTATCGCCTGCCGAATTTTCCAGTTGGACACCCACATCCTGTTTAAGGTCAAAAAATAGTGTGCCTTAAAATACACACCCTCCGCCCCCACACACAAATCAAATTCCAGAAAATACATCAACACATATTGATAATACTGTGGATACTGTGGATTGCAGCACACATACACACACACACACACACACACACACACACACACACACACACACACATCTTTGAGGACACGGTGAGTTGGCGGAGGACTTGTGAATTCAGTGGGCATCTCAGATCTGAAGTAAGACAGCAGATGGTGACTGGGAGAGTTTCTGATGACGTTAAGTTGACTTGACTTGGTGGGAGGGGCGCCCACACACGCCCCACGTAAAGGAACTCCAGATGGACTTCAGAGCTGTGGGTGAGGAGGCAGACGGACAGCAGATGAAGATTAATGCCCGAAAGGAGAAAGAAAGTGCATGGGCCAAGCGTGGAATCAGCTTTCAGGTGCAGCATTCTGCTTTTTCATTTATCTATTTAGTTTTAAATCTCAGTACGCAAAGTCAGATCACAGTATTTCACCGTCCCAGGTTCATAGCGTGCATGCAAGAGTAAATATCAGTGAAGGATAAACTTTTCTTTTTTTTCCCTTGTAACTTGCAGCTGTCAACAGCTGGGCTGTAAACTGACCAAATGTTCCATGGAGAAAATAGTTTAGAGCATTTTGGGGAGTGACTCTGATGTTGTTTTTCACCGTGAAAAACCAATTTTCAGAAAGCAAACAGGATGCTGGGCAGAATGCGAAAAGGGAGAGAACCTAACACGGTGCTGAAGAATTACATTCGATTTCAGAGTCTGTGCCCTGAAAGAGGAAGGGAAGCAGGACCAGAGTGGCAGTAAATAGTCTTTTCCTTTAGAAAGAGCAATATTTGGACCAGAATCCAAATATCCCTCACAGAAGAACACGCTGGTCTCCCCAGAAGTTCAGCATGAGATGTGGTTATACGTTTAGATTACATAAGGTGACCAAATATTGTCATTGTTTGCTAACGGGACACACTGAGAGGTGTTACTTTAATCCTACCAGGAGCCATGAGGCAGAGGAGTGCAAGCCTGTCTCTCTCTTGTGTTTGTGCAGTTTTACCAAGCAAGAATTAGGGTCACAAGGAGGGAATGGCGAGTAATTGAAATATATAAAAGGAAAATTTTCTTCTCCACAGGATATAATCAGCTCATGGTGCTCAATGTCACTGAAGGTCACAGTGTCAAGTACTGTGGCCGGAGTTAAAAATAGAAGCTGAGTAATTTTAAGATCAACAGTAGGAATGACAATGGGGTAACAAAGTGAAGGCTGATCCAACCCAAAGCCAAGATGTGAACGGATAACCTCAGAGGTCTTGTAGGATTTGGATGGCTTCCACGCATTCTCAGAAACCAGAAATGTGACTGAGCTTGGACACTAGAAGCCATCCATGGTCCACGGCCATCACTAACAACTTTGGAGGCAGATTATATCAATTTAAGCATCAGAGAAAAGACAGAACTTGAGGCATCTCCATTTCCCACTAATTCAAAGATGCTCTTTGCTCACTGTTGACAGTCTTCTATGAAGATTTTTTTTCTTACAAGTAAAAAAAAAATATTTTTTGGTACTAGGGATTGAACCCAGGTGTATTCTACCTCTGAGATACACCCCCAGCCCTATTTTATTTTTTTAATTTTTAAACAGGGTGTCGTTAGGTTGCTGAGGGTCTCACTAAATTGCTGAGGCTGACCTCAAACCTGCGATCCTCCTGTCTCAGCCTCTCAAGTACTGGGATTACAGGCATGCACCACCATGTCTGACTCTTACTAGTAAAAAATTAGTAAATGGTTTTGTTTAAAATCATTTAAGCCATAAGCAGCCTAGCATTCAAAAGGACTTACTGAAGGAAGTGTCTGTGGCTTATTTTACTTTTCATTTTCAGTTTCTGAGATGATACAAGTTTATCCTTCTTTGTTTTGAATCATAATTTTGATACATAAATCCCATTCTTGAAGGCCATGAAAGAATTGTATTTGCTGTAGATGCGGAATTTGAGATTAAAACATGTGTGGTAAATAGGAAAAAACAACCCCTCCCAAAGATAACCAGGACCTAATTCCAGAAACCTGTGACCATACCACCTCAGATCACAAAGGGGACTCTGTAGTTATGATGAAGCAAGGATATGGAGGTGAGGTTCATCCTGAATTAGCTGGGTGTCCTAATCACAAGGGGCCTTATAAGAGAGAAGCAAGAATGTAGACCCGGAGATGGAGATGTGTTGACAGAAGAGGAAGAGGTCAGACTGAGGTAGAAGAGAGAGAGAGAGACAGAGAGACAGAGAGAGAAACAGAGAGGGAGAGGGAGAGTTAGAGGGGGTAGAGAGAGAGAGAGAAAAATAGAGAGAGGGAGGGGAGAGAAATGGAGAGGGAGAAGGAGAGTTAGAGGGGGTAGAGAGAGAGAGAAAGAAATAGAGAGAGAGGGAGAGAGAGACAGAGACAGAGAGAGACAGAACGAGAGAGGGGGTAGAGAGAGAGAAAGAAATATATATATATAGAGAGAGAGAGAAAGGGAGGGAGAGTGAGTGAGAGAGAGAGAGAGAGAGAGAGAAACGGAGAGGGAGAGGGAGAGTTAGAGGGGGCTAGATATATATATATATATATATATATATATATGTATATATATAT